>JZKD02S1945356.1:26040-54502 GCA_000966675.3 Picea glauca | reverse complement strand
AAGTCCAGTGACCTTTAGGGGGAAGGAAATTTAATTTTACTATATGGTTCAAAACAATTTTAAATTTAATTTCTATTTTAATTAAACATTATAAAAATATTTTAAAAAATATTTTTAATTACAAACATAAAAATATATTCATAACTAATTTTAAAATTTTAAAATATTATAATGTAAAATTAAAAATAAAACTAAAGAATAAAATTAAATTTAATTTAAAATTTAAACAACCCAAAAACACAAAAGCCACTCCCGAGCCTTCGCCCCTGGTTGCATGGGAGACCAGGGCGTGGCCTTACCAAGCCCATGGTTATGGAAGAGGTGCTGGTGCTGGTGTTGGGGTAGGGAATGGGCAGTGGAAGAGAGGAGAGGGAAGTGGCCGAAGGTGTGGGCAGTGCGCGCAGAGGGGATAAGCCTGCGGTGGTGGAATGGGAGAGGAGGCCGCGGGAGAGGTAGTGGAGGTGGAGCTCGGAGTTGTAGGCCATGTGGGAGATGAGAGGTAGAGGGTGGAGGAGCTGCGTGGAGGTGGAGGTATGGTAGTGTGGGAGGGGGACGCGCGGAAGAGAAGGAGGAGGTGGCTGGAGGAGCGAATGTGAGGTTTGGGAGGAGTGGTGAGGGGTGCTGCAACGGAGGAGGAGCATGTGCGCAGGAAGAATGGAGGTGTGGGCTGCAACGGTGGTGGTGGCACCCAGGTGGTGGACGGGCAGCCAGCCACCCAAAAATTTAATTTGAAAACCATAGGGAAAGTGGGTTTTTTGGAAACAAAATAGGATAGGAGGTTTCAGGTTCAAAACCCCTGCGCTCCATCAAAACTTTGGGCAATTTTTTTAGCTTTCTGGGTAAAGAAAAAAAAAGGAAGGGCTGGGGTTCAAATCCCAAGGCTTCCCAGTGACATTCCCAGGCTTGCAACCTCCAATAGATAGCTTTACAATTCAAAATTTAAAGGAGCCATGGAGGCTTGGGAAAGATGCCCAAGAGGGGTTTGAATCCCCTCTCCTTTGCATCTTTCAGCACACAGACACCCTTAATAAACTCAACCATTAATCCACCAAACAGAACCAGCAAACAATCTCATCTTTGAAACAGGCAAACAAAACTAATTTCTTCCTGCAGAACCTCAAAACAACCAACAACATATCTTATTGGTTTTTTGGAAATGAGCATAATGGGTTACCTGACCAACTGTTGGAGATGGCAGCATGAAAACTGGCTGTCGACTGTTGAGTTCTTGTTGCTGCCCGAAACCTCCCCCTGTTGCCATGACTGTTGTTGCAGATCTCTCCCTCCTCTGCCAAATTTCCAAAATGGCTTGGGAGAGAGGAGAAGGGAGATGTTGTTTTTTTTTAATTTTTTCAATAAAACCATTTTTCCCCATTTTGCATGAGGCTACGTGCCCATTCCCCAAATTTCCAAATTTTCTGAAAATTTTTAATAAAATATTTTATTAATTTTTTAATATTTTTTGGAAATTTGTGCAAGTCAAAGTTTGACTTTGACTTTGACTTTGACTCTGCTGCAGTTAACTCAGCCCAAAAATGTTGACTGGAGAGACGGAGTCAGAATCGGACGCAAGTCACATCGTTGCAAAGGTCTTAATGAGGAAATCAGGAATATGTCATCGCCAACTTGAGATAATGCCACCTTAACCTTCAAATTCATCCCGGAACAGTGGCCACTTAAAGACCTTTGTCTTGCTGGTGGGCCCACATGACACCTAATCTTGCGAAAGGTGCCAAATCGTCATACGATATTCAATTGAGGCAAATGAGGTACCTTCGGAAAGATATCGATGAGTACTTCGACGAGGTGACAATATAATTTTGTGCCAGGGTCATTTATGACTATCTTAGCTGTTATGAAACCCTATCATGTGAGCTAGTGGACCCCTTTTTTGCCTAAAATTATTGGCCAACTTGTGACAGCTCTAACCATGCCATCTGAAGTCAGAATGAGGCAAATGAGACGTCGTTGGAAAGTTGTATGAGTCTATTATAGCGTGGCATAGCTGAATATCTGATTTATAACTCTTTACCCACCAATTTTAAATCACGAATCACTGCAACCAATTTGGTGTCCAAAAGTGGTCATAAACTCGCGAAAGCTCGTTCTTACCAATCGGGGGTCGAAACCAAGCACAGGATATACTGTTGGAAAGGTATCACACTTCCCTACACCATGTCTAGGTTTGATTTTACCTTTGATACCATAATCTGAACAAAATCAGACCAGGAAGCCACAGCTATTGGTTTTGTCCGTTCGGGTGATGTTAACTTTGCGTGCCTCATATGGGTCATACTGACTCAGAATCAAGCTCATGATAGCTCGTCAAAAAGCTTGTCCCAATCCCTACCACTTGGAAGTGTTGTATTCCCTGAATCGAAAATTTGTGACATGAGGAAGAAATTTCATGGGAAGGATCACAAATCCCTGAAAGCAACCAACTCATACTCTTTCAAGGGCAAAGGCCATAGTAACTATGACCCCCGCCACTATCTTTGACTGGAACCATAGCCTCAAGGGGAATTTATGGAAAAGTAATTGTGTAAAACACCATGTTGAGCCCAGAGCAGATTTTTGGGTCAACAGTAAACATTATTATACTAAACAAAACAACTTGGCCCATGTCCCCTGTCTAGGCTCCAACAGCGTCATAGCAGAATTTCTACCACCTCTACCATTTACATTCAGGTTTTACAAAAAATCATATCGACATATTCCTACTTTTGTAAGAGAAGTCATCAATTTGCCAAAGGGATAATATAATTTCCCTTGTTGTAATTTAGCCAGGGTTTCCAAGGTGCAATTTCAATTTGTTGTCTTCCATCCTCAAGGGACTCATGCTGATAAAGAACAATCCTTTAAAGGTAGGAACACCTTTCAACAAGCTCTTCTAGATTTTGATTTACCAGTACTATGACTAATCTTTGGCCCATACAGGCCTAGTGTTGTAGCTTTCTCTAACACCACTTTGTAACAGACCCGACCCTTAAGTACCATTTTAAGGGATGGGGTGTTAAATGTTTTGCTTCTTCTATCGACCTTAAATATTATCTATCACAACTCCATCCTCTTTTGCTCGTCAAGATATTTCCAATGATGGTAAATTCACTCAGAATTGATCTCTGGAACGAACGCTGTGACCTTCCAAAGTTCTTGGGTTTACATAGACAACATCTCTCTTACTTCCACATGGCATCCACGTGACATGCCATTGACCATGCAAAATGACGTGGTGACACCCTGGTCCTGATGTGGAACTAGCCTAGCCTGCCATGGTGGAACTTCAATCCATGTAGACCTACAAGCATCATTGCTCGAACCTTATTCTGATGCACTCTCACAGGTGCCGGACTCGCGAACTCATAATTTTGTAGCTTCCTTTCATCATTTCACCCGATAAGTCTTGTTACTTAGCCATTTTTTATCTTCGCGGGCTCACGGGCTCGTGGATGCATAAATCTATAAGTATCCTTTCATAGGTTCATTCGAGAAGTCTTGACACTTAGCCATTTTTCATCTTTGAGAACTTGCAGACTTGTGGGTGCATAAATTTATAAGCATATTTTCATAGGCTCATCCGAGAAGTCTCAACACTTAGCCATTTTTCATCTTCTCGAACTCATGGGTGCATAAATCTATAAGCATCCTTTCATAGGTCCATCCGAGAAGTATATAAACTTAACCATTTATTTCCACCTACGCAGACTCATGGACTCGCAGAAGTACAATTATATACCTCCTCTTCATAAGATCCTTTGAAAGCCTCAACACTTAGTCATTTTTCCATCTACACGGGCTCACAAACTCACGGACTCACGAATGCATAATTATTCCTTTCATATATTCGCCCGAAAAGTCTCAACACTTAGATTATTTTTCCATCTACGTGAACTCATGAATGCATAATTCTTCCCTTCATAAGTTCGTCCGAAGGGTCTCAAAACTTAGCCACTTCTCCATCTGGGACTTGTGGACTCGCGGACATACAATTTTGTACCTCTCCTCCATAAGTCTATCCGAGAAGTATCAATACTTAGATTATTTTGTGAGTTTGTTGGGATTGCGTACCCATTCATCCCACGTTCCCAACCCTTAAACTCGATAGGGACCCACTCCCTATTATCTCGACCAATTACAGGCCTCCACGTGGCTTCCTTGTACACGTAGGCTTGTGACATTAGCATAACATCATCATGATGTCATCCCTCCTCTCGTCAATGACTAAGGGCTTCCACATTGATCAACGATCGAGATCAAAACCCAAATGTACTATGATCAACGATCAAGATATTTCAAACTTTTGGTCCGACATCTAGGCTAAAACAGAAGTCTAAGACTTAGTTCACCTAAGGGCCTACATTATGGCCCACCAACCAAATACATGTTGCTATTTATAAGCTGGCGCCTATCAACTTCTGGACAAGTTGGTGTTCCAGGTCAGCTTGGTACATCATGCTAACATTACCTCTCCCCCAAATATCGCTTAAATGAGACCACAAAGATATATGACAGAGGTTAATTCAAGGTTAATCCATGATTAACGATCCAGATTAACTTAGGTACATTCTCTACAAGCATGGAAACCTACTCTGATAAAGGGTCTGGATCTATTCGCTCTGCCTATCCAACGACTGTGATTCCTTCGAGCTCAAAACATAATTTTTCATCCGATTTAGGACTTAGACAATTCAAGAATTTTTCTTTGGGTTCTTTCCCTTACATCCAACTATTAACTTATAATCCTAGTTTCCATTCACATATTTCCCATCACAATGATGGTTTTCCCATCACGATGATGGATATATATATATATATATATATAGCACACGGGAACCATAAAATTAAGTTCAATTCTTTATATCACGGAACATTGCAGAATGCTTGTATTCAGTTGTGCAGGGCATGCATGGTTCTGGCCATCCTATCATCACACAAATGCAAGAGCTTTCCATTACAATAAGCATCATTACTATAAATCAAGTATGTGTATTTATAGCGCAAGTACAAGCATTCAATCATGTATTTCAATTCAATTACACAGAGTCTATGAAATACTTATCTATTACAGTTGATAGCTGACCAACTGACTGTGGGTGTTCACCTTTCCACCCAATCAGAAGCTCAAATGCATTCACTTTTAGCATTTTGGCCACCCCTGTGCCAAGCCACGATACCACTAGGGAATCTATCTCAAGTTCTCAGTAAGATTTGAAGGTTGCTCTCCTTCACTCTACTCTTGGTAGAGATTTTTCATACACCCACCTAGCATAAGCCTCTTTGAGGTTTATCATATGCCTTCCCAGCATCAAGCTCACGGCCCTCTTAACTTAGGTCAGGTTTTATGGGTCTTCTATACTCCATCTCCCCACTCTTCTATGGTTTCTCTCCTCCTTTTATTGCACACACACGTGCATTCTTTTCAGTAGCTCTCTCTCTCTCTCTCTCTCTCTCTCTCTCTCTCTCTCTCTCTCTCTCTCTCTCTCTCCATGTGTGTGTGTGTGTTTTTTTTGTAGGCATGACTTAGGCAGGTTCTCGACCTATCCTTTTGTTTCTTCTATCAGAAGGCAACTTGTGGGTCAATCCTGGGGACCTGTGGTGGTATTTCCTATTGTACTCTAGTTGACTGCTTCATGTCCCTTCTGAAAACCCTCCATACTTCCATTCATTGGGGTGGTTGGTTGTTCAAATACCAAACCCTCCTCGTTAACTACCTTGTCTTGTTATCTGGGCTAAGGGAAAATAATATGAATGTTTCGAATCAATATTTTTGCAAGATGGCTTGGGGTCCTTTAACTTAATAGAATATCCCCTCATTCCTCTAGTGATATCATACTCGGTACTTTAAGGCTTCACCCATCAATTAATTGTCGACATTTAAAGTTAAACATTAATATATTTACAATATTTGCAAGCCATTGCATGGCAAACATAAATTACGATTAATTATCGGCTAGGGGAAACATGGTGTGTTATAATTGGGCACCCTATGCAAACACAACTAATATGCCAACTTGGAGAAGTGTTGCTTCAGCATGTAGAGAATCCAATATTTGGGATACATCGTGGATGGGCAGGGTGTACATGTGGATCCATCTAAGATCCAAGTCATTCGTGATTGGCTGGTCCTGAAAACAATGATCAAGCTCTGTAGCTTCTTGGGCCTTACTAAATTCTAATGACAGTTTGTATTGGGGTTCTCTCATATCGCTTGCGCCCTAAGCCAGGTGACCAAGGGTGGCACGAAGGCCAAGTTTGTGTGTTCCACGCCCCAACAGAAAGCATTCAAGGATATGAAATCTCGCCTCTGCTCAGCACCAGTGCAAGACCTGCAATGATCATTTGAGATTGAGACAAATGCTTCAGATTATGATATCAGTGCAGTCCTCACTCAACATGGGCATCTGGTGGCCTATCACAGTGAAACTCTATCTGATGTTGTTCAAATATACCCCACCTATGACAAAGAGATGTACTCCATTGTGCAAACATGTCAAAAGTGGAAGCATTACATTCTTGAGAAAGAAACGATCATCCACACTGATCACATGCCTCTACAATTCATGCAGAGACAAGGAAAGTTACAAAATGACCACCATCAGAAGTGTTCCATGTACCTGCAACAATTCCACTTCAATATCAAGTACAAGAAGGGTAGCACCAACCATGTCACAGATTTCCTTAGTTGACCCCCGATGGCAGCGCTCACCACATTTCTCAACTCTTATGGACATGAGACATCTAGATGGCCAAAATTATACGATGGTGACACTAAATTTTCTACTACCTATCAAACATTGAGCACAGGAAAAACAGTTCCCAACTTTCATCTCCAGGATGGGTTATTATGCCATCTGAGCCACCTTTGTGTTCCTTCAAGTGAGCATGGAAAGTTGATCTAGGAAGCTCATTATAGTCGGGCAGCAGGAAATTTTTGGTGTAGAAAAGACAGTTGTAGTAATACAGAAGCATTTTTATTTGCCGAAGCTTCGACAAGATGTTCGCAAGTACATCAAATCATGCACTGTTTGTGCCATTTCCAAGCCCACCATCAAGAAACAGGGGCTATACACCCCTCTACCTACTCTAGATAGGCCTTGGGAGTCCATCTCCATGGACTACATGTTTGGTCTACCTTCAACCAAGCATGGGAATGAATTTGTTTTCATGGTTATCAATTGATTCTCTAAGATGGCAATTTTGGCACCCTGCAAGAAGAGCATCACAGCTGAGGCCACAATCAAGATCCTCTTCACACATGTTTGGGTTCATTTTGGGCTACCAAAAAATATTATCTCTGATCAAGTCAGTAGGTTCCTAAGCACCTTTTGGTCCAACCTATGGTTGATGATGGACACCAAGTTGGCCAAATGGACTGCCTTCCACTCATAGACTGATGGACAAATAGAGGTAGTCAAGAGGATGATTGTCCATATCTTGTGAATGTATAATTCCAAACATCCATGCACATGGGATGAAATCCTTCCTTATGTTCAACATAGCTACAACAGATCCCTCCACAACTCTATTGGCCACAACCCTTTTCAAGTGTGCTTGGGGTTTCAACCATTGGCTCCCATTGACGTAGCTCTGCCCATTGCAACCGCACTAGAAGAGTACTCTCGTGCTCAGAAAAAGGTTGATCAGGAAACCAAATTTGTTGAGCACATCCAGCACATCCAACAACAAGTTCATGATATTGTGCGGAAAGAAAATGCCAAGTACAAGCAGCGCCATGATCAACTTCGGGTACTGGACAAATTTCAGGTGGGAGATAAAGTCTTGTTGCATTTGCAGAAAGAGCGTCTCACAGGACCCCATCGGAAGTTGCACTGATCCAGGTGGATATGGGTGACCAACCACCTATTCCAACTGGCTCATCTTGGTAGTTTTTCAGTTTGGCAGTTTTTTCCTAGTTTTTGGGTCCTGAACTTCCAGGGCTGTTTTGAGGCCATAAACAACATTTTTAGGGCTTGTCACATTCAAACAAAACACTAGGTCAGATTTTGATGGCATAATGTGTATTCCTCGGATAGACCTTTCCAACGAGCTATTGTGTGCCTAAAACGGAGATCTTTTGCAAAAATTACAACCCCGGGAAGTTGATGTACTAACTTACCCCAACGGGGCCCACATTACTTAGTGTTTCATCTCCTAGGGTTAGGTTTTTGGATGTTTAGGGTTTTGGCATTCATGTTTGATTTAAAAAGGCCTTTGGAGCCTCATTTTAATCATCTTCTTGTGAATGAGCACAGTCGTCACATCTCTTCTAAGAGATAAGCCACCACCATTCTAGCAAGCTTGTTTTCAGTCTGCATTTTATAGTTTTAACATATTTCCTTATTGAATAGAAGCCAGTTTTATTGTATCTCTGTTATTTTTCATTGTGTCTCTGTGTGAATAATAATAATAATCTATGTTCATTTCGTTCTGCTCATAAAATCCGGATCAGTGGTATCAGAGCGGTCTGCTCCTTGTCATTCTTAGTGCATGTCCCAACAAGGTCAGGGTACAAAGAGTTGGGTCTCGAGCTTGTTTCTCTTGAGGAAAAAATCTCTCGCATGCCCAAGCGACCTTCCATGGTGGGAGAAAATAAGAAAAATGGGACAGGAGATCCTTTCAAATTTTTTCTCGAGGAATCCCTCGCACAACAAAGGAACGAGATGATGGATAATTTTGCACAAATCCTTCGGCGACTACCAACAGGCGACACATCTTCCTCGACTGGAGGTGTCGCCCCCTTCAAGGTACAGATAAACTTTGATATTCCTATATTTGAATGTCAGATAGATGCAAATGTTGTAGACAAATGGTTAAATTTGTTGGAAGGGTATTTTTCTATCCATAACTTTTCGAATAGAGAAATTATTACTTTTGTCCTTCTCAAAGTCGTTCCCCATGTCAAAGATTGGTGGGAGATTTTCTATGAGCAAAATGAAATGGAGGAGCCCTCATTATTTATAGTCACACTCACCTGGGAGTCCTTCAAGGATGTTATTAAGGAACAATACTACCCTGTTGGAATTTATGACGACCTGTATACAAAATGGACCACACTGCGGCAAGAAAGGGACTAAGCAGTGCCAGAGTTCACAAATATGTTCATTACCTTGCACACCAAGCTGGGTATAAAATATTTTGAGTGAAATCTAGTTCTCAAGTATCGCGATGGTGTGTATAGATACATCCAGGAGGAAATGGAGTTTTTGGACATCTCGTCCTTAGGCGCAGCCTATCGATATGTCATCAAAATCAAGCAGAAGCTTAAATAAAAGACGCAATAGTTTGGGTCTGGGAACCCCTCACAGCAAAAGCAGGGCAAGGGTAGACCCAACCCACAAAAAAAAGGACAGATCAAATATGGACAGCCTCAGGAAAACCATTCTAATCTGCAAGCAAAGAAGGACAATGGAAAGACAAAAAAAGATATTGGTAAGTGGTCTGACTTCTATAAGAGCCCCTGGCTCAACACTGTTGATTGCCGCTCAAAGAAGTTTGTTATCACAAAAATTTGTCATGGGTCATACACAGTTATTGTTAAGACCTAGGTCTACACCTCTGTCGAGTATCTCTCTTTCTTGCATGTCTTCCTATAAGTTTTTCCTCTTCTGGTTGATAAAGTCAGGCCGGTCAAGTATGTTGTATGCATAGGGAAAAACTATGGGCAAATTGCAGCATTCAGAGGAGTCCTTTTTGGGTTCAAAATACAAGCAGGAAAATGGGTTCAATTTTCAGCTATAAGATTTGAGCGAAAGCAAGATCAACTGTCAGATCAAGAAAAGATTAAGTCACGACCGTCATATCTCATTGGAGAGAGATCGACGGTGGGGAGGCATTGCAAGGATTGGGAAGAAAATTAAAGTTTCTACAAGTTGTGAGCCCACAATCGCTAAGGATCGTTGATCTTGCTAGATCAAAAAATCAATGGTGCATAGCGATCCTGCTACGAACGAGCATCTTCGCATTGTGGGGATCGAGAAGGAAATCAAAGTTTGTGCAAGTTGTGAGCCTGCAATCGCTCAAGATCGTTGATCTTCAAGCAAGGGACACATGTAAGGCAATCTCGTACTCCAGGAGGAAGCAAGCAAAAGTTGAGTGAGTAAAGGACTCCCAAAGGCTCGAAGCCTGAAGTTCATCTAGACCATCCATCAACGAGGACACGCGGCACCAGATCTCTCACTTCAGAAACTTAGCACTTCAGAGGATTGCGCGAGAAAGCAGAAGAAAACTCTCAAATTCTGAACTCCCGAAGTGAATCTCGGTCGTCCAAATCAAGGGGCCACGTGCAGGTAGATATAACACTTTAGAAATACGACACTTCGAAGGATTGCACGAGCTAGTAGAAGAAAACTCCTGAATCCCAAACTCCTGAAGTGAATCTCGGTCATCCAAAACAAGAGGACACATGGAGGAATATCTCTCACTTCGGAGATACGACACTCCGAAGGATTGTAAGAACTTTTCATTGAAAAGGCCCGAAGCCCAAACTCCCGAAGTAATTGGGGATCGTTGATCTCAAATCAACAATAACTGTTGATATTTGCAGTAGGTAAGAAAGGAATATCACCCGAAGTGCCGAAGACACATGGTGCTCATCCATCAGTAGTTGTGATAGCACAGATCGACGACCACTCTTCATTGCGGGGACAGAAAGTGCTCGAAATTTAAAATTCTAGAGCGATCTCGCAATCGAAACCATGGTATAGTAGAAGAGGTACGTGGCAGTTGGTGGTGAATTGCGGGGGTTGAAACAGTGTGGACCCAAAACGCCCTTGGCAACTTCCGCAATCATGTGCTTATATAGGGCCCAATCCGAGAGCAATGTGTGGAAACAAACTAGGCATTAAGCCTCATCCTGATCCCAAGGAGAAATCAGTAAATGAAAGAAGGACTGGTGGTTGAACAATCGATTACCCCCTTAAATGGAAGCATGGGGGGTCTGGTCGAGGAGACAGAAAACTGTTAGCCCGAAGTACCATAGAGAGCAATTTCTCTTGCACGCCCATACTGACCAGAGTTTCCTTCTGACAAAGGAACATGACAGACAGGAGAAGACACACGGCACTGGAGAAGAGGTGCCCAAGCAGCAATATATTCCTATGGTTTTGATTATAAATACATATGATGAATGACATAAAAGAGAGGGGGGTTTCGGCCCAAGACCGGAGGAAGTTTTGAGAAATGTTTATGACTGTATATTTCAGTTTGTAAGCTGGAGGGGCATGTAGTTGTAAATTGTATTGTTATTGAAGACTCATATGAATTGATTCATCAGATTTGTCTTCTATGTTCTCTGTTCTATTCTTCATCTTGTCTGAGTGTAATTGTTGATTTTAAGGATTAAAATTTGCCTCTAATTGATAGATTTCTGATGCGGTAGAGGATATGTTGTAAGCTTGCCTATGTGTCATTGTTTACTGTTCAGACACATCTAAGTTATATTCTTCATCTTGTTTGAATGTATTGTTGATTTTAAGGATTAAAATTAGCCTTTGATCAATAGATTCTCGATGTAGTAGAGGATCCGTTGTAAGCTTGCCTATCTATCATTGTTTACTATTCAGACACATCTAATTTCTCTTTGCAGAGAGGATCTCTACTTAGCGAATATTCGTATTTATGTTATTCTATTATTCTTCTCTTCATCATTATGCAAATCTTTTGTCTGGTAGGTAGCTTAAATGCCTTCAATGAGCAGACTGTTTATGACTCCATATCCCAATGGTCAATCACTAATCTGCAGTGATATTTGTTGTCTTTTCCTTTCTTTAAAGTCTTGTCGATCCACCTACTCAAACCATTTTAATCCATTCACATTCTGATGGGTACTGGGCTTATCCTCTAGCAGTCTGAGGGTGACTCTCAGTGCTAACATTTAATAGCATCATTGTCGGGGACGTAAGTGAAGATATCTTCCCTCAGAGAATGACAACGAAGAGATCCAGTCTTAGATGGTGAACTGAAGTTGGACACATTGTTCTGACTGCTCATCTTTCACCATGGCGACTCCATTGTTTGGAAATCTATTGGCGACTCCACTGGTTTGAGACAAATTAAATTTCTATGGAGGCTATCCTGGCCAGGAGGTTTGCCCCACTCAATTTCTTAGCCATAACTGGCTATCCACATCCTGTGCCTCAAATTGATGAATGGCAAGATTTGCTGCCAAGATTTTATGAATGTGAGAATGACAGCCATGCTGAGCATGTTCTGGAATTTCATGCTTTGATGCAGCAACTTGACATCCAACATGAAGACATATGTATGAAGCTATTTATGTACTCTCTTCAAGGAGATGTTCATAGTTGGTATCATTCTCTTGAACCTTCTAGAATTTCTTCACTCAAGGAGTTTCATGCTGCTTTCAATATTTATTGTCAAAAGTTTTATTCCTCTGAGTTAATTTGTCATAGCTGTTGTGAGGAGTATAAATATTGTGTTCAGGATATAATTGATTCTTATGAAGGCTGTCATAATGAAGAAGATGCCTTGGATGAGGAATAATCTCTTTCTCTTCCATGTTCATCTACATCAGATGAAAATTTTGTTTGTTGTTTTAATAAGGAAAATGCAGAAATTGAGTTTGTTCTAGAAAATTATACTCTTTATAACCCTGTCTCTAAAAGACCTAGATATGAGCAGCATATATTTGACTCATATGGTGATGATAAGATATTACTTCATGGATTGAATCTTAAAAGGAAACCTGTTTTTAACAATGAAGAACATTTTTCTCACGTTGGGCAGAAAATATCTCTCGATATGTCATTCGAGAGTCCTCCTTTATTTGATCATTATGGAGACAGTGATGAAGATGTTGAGGTGTTTTTTTTCCTAGAAGAAAAAATCATTAGCATCCATCCTTCTGATGAAAATGAAAACTTTTACCAAGAGCAGCATGTTAAAGAGCAACATCCACTCATTGATATACATGAGGATTTTTCTTGTAAATAGCTAGCAGATGTTTTCAGAGAAGATAAAAGGAGAGTGGATCAACAACCTGCATCAGCCATCCATTCACTTGTACCTGTGACAGACATTCAACCATATGTAAGCAGTTGTAAAGCAGAGCAGGATTTCTGTTATCAGCCCAGTAAGTTTTATCACCTATTTTATGACCTTATAGGGGAGTACATGGAGTTGCATTTCCTCAATGTATTGAAGCCTTCAAGCTTTGTCATACCTTCAACATTGGGAGGTAATCTGAAAAATGTAATTAATTTGTTATCACTATTTTATTATTTCTTGTTGACCATTGGCAAAGTAAGAAAGTTTTCAGTTAGGAAGTTACTTGGATAGCTATGGTGGAAGTTTGCTTTCACTTGAGTATTGTAAATATCAGTTAGAGTAGGGTCTTGTATATAAATAAGCACGTGTGCAAGCTTTTCAGTTTTTAGTTTGCTTTTAGTATTTGGATAAGTGACCCCATAGCCCTAGGATAAGACATTGAAGTTGCTTGTTCTTGGCAACTCACAGGGAGCATGCCATCCCCTGTGGAGCCAAATGTTATCACATCAAGTTGTCATGGGTCATATGCTGTTATTGTTAAGACTTCAGTCTACACCTTTGTCGTGTCTTTTTTTTTTTTCCTGCCTTCCAATAATTTTTTCCTCTTTTGGTTTGTAAATCCAGGTCAGTCAAGTATGTCGTATGCACAGGGAATAACCATGAGCAAAGTGCAGCGTTCAAAGCAGTCCTTTTCAGGTTCGAAATACAAGTAGGCAAACAGGTTCAATTTTCAGCCGTAAGATTTGATAAAAATCCAGATCAACCGTCAGATCAAGCAAAGATTAAGTCACGACCATCAGATCTCATTGGAGAGAGATCGGCAGTGGGGAGGCATTGCGGGGATTGGGAAGAAAATTAAAGTTTCTACAAGTTGTGAGCCTATAATCGCTCAGGATCGTTGATCTTGCTAGATCAATAGATCAATGGTGCATAGCGATCCCACTATGAACGAGCATCTTCGCATTGCGGGGATCGAGAAGGAAATTAAATTTTGTGCAAGTTGTGAGCCCACAATCACTCAGGATCGTTGATCTTCAAGCAAGGGACACATGTCAGGTGATCTTGTACTCTGGGAGGAAGCAAGTAGAAGTTGAGTGAGTAAAGGACTCTCGAAGGCCCAAAGCCTGAAGTTCATCTGGACCGTCCATCAACGAGGACACACGGCGCCAGATCTCTCACTTTAGAGACTTAGCACTTTGGAGGATTGTGTGAGCAAGCAGAAGAAAACTCCCGAAGTGAATCTCGGCCATCCAAATCAAGAGGCCACGTGCAGGCAAATCTAACACTTCAGAAATATGACACTTCGGAGGATTGTGTGAGCTAGCAGAAGAAAACTCTCGAAGCCTGAACTCCCGAAGTGAATCTCGGCCATCCAAGACAAGAGGACATGTGGAGGCAAATATCTCACTTCAGAGATATGGCCTGAAGCCCAAATTCTCGAAGTAATTGTGGATCGTTGATCTCAAATCAACAAGAACCGTTGATCTTTACAGCATGTAAGAAAGGAATATCGCCCGAAGTGCCGAAGATACATGGTGCTCATCCATCAGTAGGTGTGACAGCACAGATCGACGACCACACTTCATTGTGAGGACAGAAAGTGCTCGAACGTTAAAATTCTAGAGCGGTACCGCAATCGAAACCATGGTATAGCGGAAGAGGTAAGTGGCAGTTGGTGGTGAATTGCGGGGGTTGAAGTGGTGTGGACCCAAACCACCCTTTGCAACTTCCACAATCACGTGCTTATATAGGGCCCAATCTAAGAGCAGTGCATGGCAACAAACTAGGCATTAAGCCTCATCCTGATCCCAAGGAGAAATCAGTAAATGAAAGAAAGACTAGTGGTTGAACAATCAACTACCCCCTTAAATGGAAGCATGGGGATCTAGTCGAGGAGACAAAAAACTGTGAGCCTGAAGTACCACAGAGGGAAATTTCTCTTGCACGCCCATACTGACCAGAGATTCCTTCTGACAGGAGGAACAAGACATACAATAGAAGACACACGACACTAGAGAAGAGGAGCCCAAGCAGCAAGATATGCCTACGGTTTTGATTATAAATACATCTGATGAATGACATAAAAGAGAGGGGGGTTTCGGCCCAAGACTGGAGGAAGTTTTGAGAAATTTTTATGACTATATATTTCAGTTTGTAAGCCAGAGGGGCATGTAGTTATAAATTGTATTGTTATTGAAGACTCATATGAGTTGTTTCATCATATTTGTCATCTATGTTCTCTGTTCTATTCTTCATCGTGTCTGAGTGTAATTGTTGATTTTAAGGATTAAAATTTGCCTTTGATTGATAGATTCCTGATGCGGTAGAGGATCTGTTGTAAGCTTGCCTATCTGTCATTGTTTACTGTTCAGACACATCTAAGTTCTATTCTTCATATTGTTTGAATGTATTGTTGATTTTAAGGATTAAAATTAGCCTTTGATCGATAGATTCTCGATGCAGTAGAGGATATGTTGTAAGCTTGCCTATCTATCATTGTTTATTGTTCAGATGCATCTAAGTTCTCTTTGCAAAGAGGATATTTTCTTAGCGAATATTCATCTTTATATTATTCTCTTATTCTTCTCTTCATCATTATGCAAATCTTTTGTCTGATAGGGAGCTTAAATGCCTTCAATGAGCATATTTTTTATGACTCCATAGCCCAATGGTCCATCAATGATCTGCAGTGATATCTGTTGTCTTTTCCTTTCTTTAAAGTCTTGTCGATCCACCTACTCAAACCATTTTAATCCATTTACATTTCGATGGGTACTGGGCTTATCCTTTAGCAACCTGAGGGTGACTCTCAGTGCTAACACAGTCATTGGTGGCTGAGGTGAAAGTCTTTGAATAAGATGTGGGTTCCGACTCTAATTTAGAACTAAAAAAGGGGAGCCTAATGCCACCATTACTACCACCAAGGTCCAGCCCAGTGAACGTGATGAGCCAGAGGAAGGGGAGCACCTCTTTCATTCACAGATGTGGGTGAAAGGCACTCCACTCCACTTCATCATTGATATCAATAGCGAGAAGAACCTCATCTCAGTGGAGGTCATCAAGCAGCTAGCCCTGCCGACAACGCCGCACCCACAACCCTACACCATAGAATGGCTCCACCAAGGAAACAATCTTCGTGTTAGCCAACAATGTCGCATGTCGTACAACATCAAGACCTTCAAAGATGAGGTATTGTGTGATGTAACACCCCTTGAAGTTTGTGATGTTATTTTGGGAAAATCGTATTTATGGAAACATCATGTTGTATATGAGTCTAGGCCTCGCAGTTTTATTATTACTTTGAACAAGAAATTGTACAGGATACCCAAGGTAGTCCCACCTAGTGTCATTTCCTTTATCTCTGCCAAACAATGCATGAAGGACATCTCTCAGACTGAGAAGTTTTTCTTCTTCGTGGTTTGCTCTCAAAGTGAGTGAAATATTGCAACCACATCCATGGCCTCTGCGGTTGACCTCTCCACACAGTAGAAGCAAGTGGATAAGGTCGTGGAAGAATACAAAGACATCTTCTCCTCACCTATTGGGGTACCTCTGCACTATCAGGTCAACCATTCCATTGATCTGACTCCCGGTGCACCACTACCCAATGGGCCAGTCTATCACTGCTCTCTGTTAGAAAATGAGGAGATTATGCGTCAGATCCAAGAACTACTCCACAAAGGACACATCCTACCCAACTCATCACCTTGTGGAAGCCCAATCGTGTTGGTGCAAAAGAAAGACGAGGCCTGGCGACTATGCATTGATTATTGAGCCCTAAATAAAATCACAATCAAGAACCAGTACCTGATTCCATGAATCGACGATCTCCTTGATCAGCTCAAGGGGGACAAATACTTCAGTAAGATTGATTTGAATTTTCGCTACCATCAGGTCCCAATAGAGCAGACAGAGGTATGGAAGACTGCCTTCAAGTCAAAAGAAGGTATTTTTGAATGGATGGTCATGCCCTTTGGTTTAACAAATGCCCCAACAAGTTTCATGAGGATGATGGAAGATATTTTGCAACCTTTCACCAATTCTTTTGTAGTGGTGTATCTGGATGGCATCCTCATCTACAACAAGACTTGGGCAGAACACTTGCAGCATATTCAACAGGTTCTGCACACTTTGTGGCAACACAAGCTATATGCCAACTTCGAAAAATGCTTCTTTGGCATGGACAATGTCCAGTACCTAGGATACATTGTTGATGAGCATGGTGTTGCTTGTGGATACAGCCAAGATCCAGGTCATCCATGACTAGCCAGCCCCAACCACACTCACTAAGCTTTGGAGCTTCTTAGGCCTTGCCAATTTCTATCGCAGATTCATGTTGGGATTGTCCCATATTGCATGGGCCCTCAAACAAGTAACCAGAGGTGGTGGTAAGGCAAATTTTGTGTGGGGCATGTCCCTACTTCAAGTGTTTGATGATATGAAACAACACTTGTGCTCAGCCCCGATGCTTTTATTACCTGACCTGCAACAACCCTTTGAGATCAAGAGAGATGCTTCAAACTATGTTGTGGGCACATCTATCACTCAGCATGGCCACCCTGTGTCCTATCATAGTGAGACACTATCAGATGTTGTCTGTAAGTACCCTATTGTTGTAGGGATTTTGCACCCTGCAGGAGCTGAGCTCCTTTAGGTTCTACCAGTGCCTAAGACATGAATAGATACACAGAGTAAGGATGTTCCTAGATCTAATTCATACATGAAAACCACCAAAGAAGATGAAAGCCTCTGAAATATCAAAGCAATCATGCATGGATTGACAACAGATCTAATAGTATATCATAACACATAATTATACTAATTCTCTACCAATGAATACATTAACTTGTATGAACAATTGAATAGAGGGAAACATCAGTATGTCTTATATTAATCAAAGAAGAAATATTACAAATTACAATTGTAGACTGAAGAGATGGCCTCCTTCCAAGCTCCTTACCCAAGTCTTGCAACTAAATCACCAGAGTAACCTTGCTAGCTCTTTCCTCCTCCTTTCCCATGGGAAATGGTTTGGTTCTTATAGGCCTTTAGTGATAAGTCCATATAGTTATTAGGATAATATTCTTGAGCTCATAATGGAAGCCTTCTCGAGGCTAAACCCCAAAAAAATAGTGGGAAGTCTCATCCATCGAAACCAAATCCAAAAATAGGAGCTTCTAGACTTGGTCGCTCCCTAGACACGTAGATAGAGCAATCGGTTGCTCCCTAGTAGGCCAAAAGGAACAAATAAACCTTTTGGTCACACCCTTAGTTAAGGAAAAGGGCGACCAGGTGGGAAATTGGCTAGAAACTCAAGGAAAATTTGGTAGGTTTTAAGGGCAAAAATAAGCGGTTTCTAGGGGATAATGACCTAGTTATTAGGTGATCTTTAGGTGATAATGACCTAATTATTAGGTGGAAAATAACTCTATGACACCTACTTACGATAAATAAATGTACTGCATTGTAAAAGCCTTCCACAAGTGGAGGCATTACATTCTTGGGAAGGAGAAAGTCATCCACATTGATCATAAGTCATTGCAGTTCATGCAAACACAAGGAAAATTACAGAATGACCGCCATTAGAAGTGGTCCACATAATTGCAGTAGTTCCACCTCAACATCAAGTATAAGACAAGAAGTACCAACTGAGTCATTGATTTCCTCATCAAACCTTCAGTCACGACACTCACCACAGTGCCAGACTCTTACGATCACGAGACCTCCAGATGGCCCCACCTCTATGAGAAAGATCCTGACTTCACTAACACCTACCAGATGTTGGGCGCAAACACAACTGTCACTAATTTCCATCTTCAAGACGGGTTGTTGTGCCATCTCTACATTCCATCAAGTGAGTGAGCGAAGTTTATTTGGGAAGCCCACTACAGTCGGGTGGTAGGACACTTTGGCATAGAAAAGACAGTGGCAGTGCTACAATGACATTTCTACTGGCCAAAACTTTGACATGATGTCAGCAAGTATATCAGGTCCTACACTGCCTGCACTATTTCCAAACCAACCACTAAGAAACAAGGCATGTACACTCCTCTGCCTACTCCTGACATGCCCTAGGAAAACATCTCAATAGACTACATGTCGGGCCTTCTGTCCACCAAGTGGGGAAATGACTGTGTTTTTGTGGTTGTTGATCGCTTTTCCAAGATGGCAATTATGGTCGCCTGTAAGAAGAGCATCACAACAGAAGCCATTACCAAGCACTCATTTGAAATAGTGTGGGTACATTTTGGGATCCCATAAACCATTATCTTATATCGGGACAACCGATTCCTTAGCACATTCTAGTCGAGCGTTTGGTCACTACTGGACACCAAGCTCACCAAATCCACTGCATTCCACCCCCAGACGGATGGTCAAAGTGAGGTCGTCAACCAGATGATCATGCATATCTTGTGCATGTACAATTCCAAGCACCCCCGCACATGGGATGAGAGTCTTCCCTATGCTCAGCACAGCTACAACAAAGCCATACATAGCTCAACCAACCACATCCCCTTTCAGGTGGGATTGGGATTTCAACCATTGGGTCCCATGGATGTTGAACTACCCCTTGCGACCGCCCAGAAAGACTTGCCCCGTGCTCCAACTAAAGCTGACAAAGCCACCTGATTCATTGAGCGGATCCAACACATTCGCCAACAGGTTCAAGATATTTTACAGAAGTCCAATGCCAAGTACAAGCAGTGCCATGATCAACACTGGGTGCCACACAAGTTTCAGGTGGGAGACAAGTTTTGGTTGCACTTGTAGAAAGAACGCCTTACAAGGACCCATTGAAAGCTTCATCCACTCTGCTATGGACCTTACACCATCACCAAGGTTGTGGGAGATAATTCTTTTGAGCTCAACATTCCCCCCTTCCTTGGCTTGCACCCAATGTTCAATGTGGATCTCCTTCGACCATATTTTCCACCATTATTGGACACCTTAGAGATAGTAGAAGAGTTCACACCAACATAGCTCAATCTTGAATGCATGGAATAGGCATCCACTAATCCGATCATGGACACATAGGTCAAGGGCACTCGCCAACAGAGGATCCAATTTTATCAGCTTGTCAAAGCAGGGCAACTTCTGTACCAAGGCAAGTGGCTCACTTGGGGCCAAATTCGGCAGAAATTTCCTCATCTGATGGGGGAACTCAATGCAATGGAGACAATTGATTCCTAAGGGTGGAGGATTGATCCAAGTGGATATTGGTGGCCACCCACCTATTCCAACTAGCTCATCTTGACATTTTTTCAGTTGGGCATTTTTTTCCTAGTTTTTTGGTCCTGAACTTCTGGGGTCATTTTGAGGCCCTATACAACGTTTTTAGGGCTCACCACAATCAAACTAGATATAAAATTAGAGTTTGATGGCATAATGTGTAGTCCTTGGATAGACCTTTCCAACGGGCTATCGTGTGCCTAAAACGGTGATAATATGCAAAAGTTACGACCCCGAGAAGTTGATGTACTAACTTACCCCAACGGGGCCCACATGAATTTTGGCGCTTCATCTCCCAAGGTTAGGTTTTTGGATGTTTAGGGTTTTGGAATTCATGTTTAATGTAAAAATTCCTTTGGAGCCTCATTGTAATCATCTTCTTGTGAATGAGCGCAACTCTCACATCTCTTCTCAGAGATAAGCCGTCGCCATTCTAGCAAGCTTGTTTTCAGTCTGCATTTTACAGTTTCAACATATTTCCTTATTTAATAGAAGCCAGTTTTATTGTATCTTTCTTATTTTTCATTGCGTCTTTGTGTGAATAATAATAATAATCTGTGTTCATTTCATTCTGCTCATAAAATCTGGATCATGTGCCCACTCCGATACGAGCCTTACACCACCACCAAGGCTGTGGGTGAGGATGCTTTTGAATTAAGTATTCCTCCTTTCCTTCGATTGCACCCAATATTAATGTGGAACTGCTCCGACTATATTTTCCACCTCTCATGGACACTTTGGATGCGGCCAAGTAGTTGTCTCCTACAGAAATCAACCCTTCTTGCATCGAACATGCGATAGTTTATCAGATAATGGATTCTAAGACAAAGGACACCCGTCAACAAACTATCAAATTCTATCGGGTCGTCAAAGAAAAGAAGTTTCTTCATTAGGGAAAGTGGCTCACCGGGAGTCAGGTTCAGTAGAAGTTTCCTCATCTGATCCAGGCACTTGATGCAATGGAGAATGTTGGAGCAGGTATTTTTGGGAGTTAAGCACAGAATGGACCAAAGGAAGCAGTGCGCGCCAAAAAAAAAGGAAGATAAAGTGCAACAAAAGGCAAAGGAAGCAGCGTGTCGAGAAAGAAGGAAGTCAAAGCAAGGATGAAGATCAACCATGCAGAAGGTAATTGGATTGTGGGCAAGTGGAGTCCACTTAGGGTTAGGGTTTTGGAGTCATAATGTAAGGGATTTAACCCATTTTGTAGTATAAATAGAAGATGTATAAGGTAAATTGAGGTATCTTTTATAGGAGATCATATCTTGGCATGAACTAACCTAGAACTTGTGCACGGTGAGTCTATTTCGGAGAGTCCTTTTTTAGTCTGAGTTTTTGTATTGTTGAGAGTTGTGGAGCTCAGATGGAGTCAATGTTGAGATGTAACTGAGGGTCAGGTTGCAAGTTGTGGAGCTTGGTACGACGCTGGTCAGCCTCACCATTCATAACTTTGGATGTAATGCATGCGGCGGAGGACTATTTTTATGGAGAATATGAAATAAACAGAAGATCTTTGTGGACATAGCCCAAGGAGGGGTGAACCACGGTAAAATGGTGTCTTTATGTGTGATGTGTTATTTTACATGCTTTATAATGAATGAACAATGAATGCATCTATTAGGGTTTATTTAGAATGTGCACTAGTATAATGAATGTTGTTGAATGGATAAAATGATATATTTGATGGTAGAATGAAGGTTAAAGTATAACACTAGTAAAAAGAACATCCCCAATCCTTTCCATGACTGCAGATATCTGCGTCCTGCAATCACCCATAAACCATCTCAGGTGAGACTGCGTTGTGCACTCTGTGTGCAGTGTCACCTTCTAGTTTACCAAAAGGGTCGATGGTGAAAAGGGATTTTTTGGAGAACTAAGTTAAAACTCGGGTCAGCCCATACATCCAACAAATGGTTTTGTTGTCGGTTGGGACTCAAAAGAACATCATGGAAGGGGTTTGGTGAAGAAGATGTAGTAGTAGAAAGGGATGTTCACACCATGGAATCCTACAAAGCAAGAGATTGAAAGATGGTTGAAGACAAAGAAGTAGGAGTTCACACCAAAAGATAATAAGGGTTCCAGGTACACACCGCGCCAGTATCTGTAGATGTATGTGTTTACTAATTTGCCTGAAGCATATTTCTGTTATTTTCCAGAGTTCTTACAGGAGTGGTTATTAAGGTTGAAGGATACCCATCCGACTATTCAGATCAAGCCAATAGAGTCGATTGCTGAAAATATTGCGTGATTGGAAAGGGTTAATAACAAATTCACGCGCATAGTGGATTTCTGGTTAGATAGCATTACTGTAGGGTTTATTATTGAGTTTGTAGTCGATACAATGAAGTCATATACTATTGCAGAGCAGGATTTTTTAAGGGGACCCAGAGGGAGGTACATTAGGTCTCTTTACACATCGATCAAGATCTTATTACATGATAAAGGCGTGATGACCATGGAATCAGACAGGGGGGAAGCACTAAGGAAGACCTGAGATATGGAGAAGGCTATGGAGAGTAGCCAACAGAAGGAAGAAATGGACCCCATCATGATGGATGATGAATAGACCATGGAAATCATAAGGAAAGCAGGTGTGATGCGTAGCAGACGACCCTACCAGTATAGGATGAATAGTAAGAAGAGGGAAGTCGCCGAGCGAGAGGGCTTGGGAAATGATGAGGAAGAGGTAGAGGAAAACCGTAGGGCAGATTGAGGATATCTTTCACGCCACATATGAGAGAAAAACCAGAGGTCATGGGTCTGACACAGAAGAAGTCTCTCCAATCTAGATCCAAATTAGTGTGGAACCCACAACCCCATGTGCAACTAAGACAACTGAAGAAGAAAAACCTATTAACCAACAAGTGATTAGTGGTAGAAGAATTTTTATAGGACGTGGGGCTAGTAGCAGAAGTGCAAGTTCAATAAGTAGCAGTCAAGTATCTACACCGCGTGGAGGTGGTAGTTTAACAAACTTCACAATGGCAGGACAAGATCCAACTATTAGGTTACCAGAGTTCTGAGGGGCCGGGTCAGATGATCCAGAAAATAATTTGTTTATCTGTGAGAAGATGTGCGAAAAAAAGCATAATCCAAATGAAGATACAAAGGTTGCGCAGTTGGAAATCACATTCAAAGACCGTGCATTAGACTGGTACATGGGTCTCACAACAAATAATACAATGGGAATACCTACAACTGCAACAGAGGTGAAGAGCCAGTTAATAATTGAATTTCAAAAACCAATCTCAGAAGACCAATTTATGAATGAAATGATAGAGATGAAGTAGAAACAAGGAGAATCAGTCTTGGAAGTGGACTAGAAGTTCAAGAGGATAAAAGGTAAGTTAAAGTATACTGTTACTCATATGCGACATAGACATTTGTTTGTTAATTCTTTGTTTCCACACTTGAAGCATCCTTTGAGACAACATAAATTCAAGAGCCAGGTTGAGGCTCTGCAAGCAGCATTGCAGTTAGAAGAAAATAAATACAAGCATATAGATCCAGCTATGGAAGAACTAAAACAAGATCTGAAGAACTTCACATTCCAGTTGAACCGAAATAAAGGAAAGGAGAAAAGAGAAGATGTTTGGTGTACAATGTGTAGGACAGAAGGCCATCAAAAGAATGAGTATCCATTATTTGCGTAGTATATCGGAGTGGGTATACCAAACCCTTTAGCTTCAGGAGGACTATGGTGTGAGACTTGCAAAACACATGGGCATGATCCCTATCACTGCCCCCTGATGCAGAAATATCAGATAGTACCAAAGAGTACATTTTGTAACTTTTGTAAGTCTGTTGGACATGAAGAAAAGGACTATAGAACCTTGGAGATGATGAAAGAAAGGATTGCAGATACATACAAGGTGCAAGCTGAACATGTAACAGGACAACTTGTGCAACAACCATAGTATAATAATGTGCAACAATTTTCAACACAACCACAGTATATTGCGCAACATTTTCAAGGGCAACAACAATATAATCCCACACAACAGTGAGAAACACCACCACAGTACAATAATTCACAACCACAGCATAATCAGGGACCCCAATACAATACACCATGCAGAGACAATCATGGAAATAGAGAAGGCTTCAGAGGAGGAGGTCATGGAGGAAGAGGCTTTGGAGGAGGCCAAGGACTAGTAGTTTGTCATAACTGTCAGGAACCAGGGCACTATGCAAGAGACTACCCACGACCACCTGCGACATGTATGTATTGTCATGCAACAAACCATGAAACAAAAGAATGTCCAACACTTTTGATAAAAATACATGACAAGAGGAACCAAACCAATTAGAACATACAATGGATTATTGTGGAGAACAGAGAATATGATGGTAAGAAAATCAACATAGTTACTAGAGGTGGAGCCAAGAAGGGGAAAGATGCAACCAATAAAGATCAATACCAGTGGGTCGGGAAGAATACAATGCTTGAACAGAAGTTTGATGCGCATAAAGAAAAAGAGATATTCAAAGAGGCTAGGCAAGAGATTCTGAAGGAAAACATTGTGTCTACGTCAGGGACAAATCCAGCAGATGAGGTACCAGTGTATGACATGCCTCCACTATTTGATCATACCAGTAAAGAGTAGCCTTCAAAGCAGGTAAGTAATTTAAGAAAAAATTTGGGATCTTATGTAAAGTTTTCGAATAATAAGAACTCTTTATAGATATTATAAAATCTATTAGAAAAGTGTCACCCTAGAGAAGAAGGGGCAAAGATAGAGAATCGATTACAAAAGAAGAGAAGAACAAGTCGAGAATTCAGGCTAAATGCAAACATAGAAGATTTCAATATGGGGGGTATCGTACTAGACTTAGGATCCAAAGTCAATGTTCTGCCAAAGAAAGTTTGGGAAGCTATGGGAGAACCTCAACTGTGGTATTCACCTATTCAGTTGAAGTTAGAAAATCAACACAGAGTAATGCCAATTGGAAGATTGAAAGGAATTCCAATAGATCTAGATGGTGAGTGCACCATGGCTGACTTTGAAGTCATTGACATAGTGGACAACACTTTGCCATATCCAACATTGTTGGGTTTGGATTAGGATTTTGATAACCAAACTATTATCAACTTGAAGATAAGGAAGATGATATTTGAATCAGGGGAGTACATAGTTATTTCGTCATTGAATCCCCCGGAAGGAGGAAGCTATGTGGAACCTGCAACGGACAATATTCTTACAGAAGATGCAAATCAATTATACAAAACAAGCGTGCAAGAAGAAGATTATATCAACCCAACTGCAAATGGAATGCTCAACTGGAGGATTATTAGTTCTTGTGCTTTAAACTCTGACACGGGACTAGAAAACTGGTAGCAACGACTACATGAATTATCTACCAAAAGATGCGCCAGAATGACACGTGTGCTGAGATGGGTTAGTACAGAGGTAAGAGAACCTCCTACTTTTTATGGTTTGAATGAATTAGAAGAAACTTTTAATGAAGTTTGAGGTAGAGGTTATGGAAAATCAGAGATTACCAACATTAGATATTGCTTTAAAAGCTACACCTGCAATATGGTGGGGTACACACAAGACAAAGATCAACAATTGGTTTCAGTGCAAAAGGTTACTGTGTACCAGATTTGGCGTAGAGAAGGAGCATAGATATGAGGAGAAATATGAGGGATTTGGAAACCTCAAGAACATGTAGATAAGTGCATGGTTCAATGGAGATTATTACCACCAGAAGAATGGCCACACCATTTTATTCACACATTAGAAGGCATTCCGAGGAACTAGTACTCAAAACAGGAACAACGCATAGAAACTACAATCTGGGAAGAGATACAACATAATTTCATAGTTACATTTTCATTTGAGCATGATAGTCTAGAGATAGATACATAGATGAAAGTGGTAAGAAACGGGATTTTTGAAGAACCGGAATTTGAAATAATCCAAGCATACCAAAAGCAAGCTAGACAGATAGTTAAACAATTGTTACATTGTTATCACGTCACAGAAGAAGAATACCCAACATAAGATAATCCACGCAATATCCAGATCCCAGAAGTGGAAGGTGAAAGGGAAGTAGAAGGTCCCAAGCTAGATTCAGAAAATTATGCTGCACCATTAAAAATCAAGAAGGTAAACATTGGAACTGCAGAAAACCCAAAGATGGCAAGTATTGGATATTATTGGGATAATCAGAGAGTAGAAAGGATCACCGAATTACTGCGCGAGTACAATGACTTATTCCTAGTGACATTTTTAGAGATGAAGGGATTAGTAGGAGAGATGAAGATCCCTTTGAAGTCAGAAGCCAGACCTATCAGACAGAGACCTTACAGATTGAATCCAATATACAAAGAGAAAGTGAAGGCAAAAATTGGCAAGATGCTAGAAGTCGGTGTTATAGAACCTATGGAAGAATCATAATGGATCAATCTTATGGTGGTGCAAGAAAATAAGAAAAGAGGGATTAGGATTTGTGTATATTTGAGAAAATCGAATGATGTGTTCCTACATGATCCTTTTCCTACCCCATTTACAGATGAAGTTTTGGAGAATGTAGGGGGTCAAGAAGCTTATTCTTTTACAGATGGATTCTCAGGATATCATCAGATCAGGATAGCACCATAAGATAGGCATAAGACAACATTTGCTAAAGAGAGGGGATCATTTCAATATACAGTTATGCCATTTGGATTGAAGAATGCACTAGCCAGTTTTTCAAGGGTAGTAGTAGTAGCTTTTAAGGACTTCATTCATAAGTTTTTGGAGGTGTACTTGGATGATTGGACAGCATTCAGTTTGTTGAAGGATCATGTTGAAGTATTAAGACTGATGTTGGATGGATGAAAATAGTGGCATATATCATTAAACATTAAGAAATGTATTTTCAACGCACCTTTTGAGATTTTGTTAGGACATGTGGTGTGTAAATAGGGTCTATTGGTTGATCCTGCTAAAATTGTTGTCATAGTTAACTTACCACCATCGAAGTCAGTGCGCCAGTTGAAGAGTACATTGGGCCATACAGGATATTACAAAAAGTTCATAAGGGGATACACATAGATTACTGTGCCAATGGAGAAGTTGTTGAAGAAGGACACTAAGTATCAATGGAATGATGAATGTCATCAGAGTTTGGATATTTTGGAGGAGAAGATGGTTACTGTGCCGATTTTAGTGTTTCCATATTCGGCAAAATAATTTCATGTGCATGTGGATGCATCTGCAATAGCAATAGGAGCAGTACTAACCCAACCACGAGAAGGTGATATAGATCACCCTATTGCATTTGCAAGCAAAAATTTATCAAATTCAGAACATAACTATAACACTACAAAAAGAGAAGGATTTGTTGATTAAGGTTGGTTGTCATTGATGTCAGCCCTTGAAGAAATCCCTATAGCACAAAGTTTTGGGTAATGGACCCAATATTGTTTGATGTAAATATGACTCATTATTGTTTTGTCATGGTTGATAAGAAGCAAATATGGATGAACTCCAAAGTGGTCCCCTTGTGGTGAAAGCCCTCACTGGAAGACGCTTTGTGGAGTAAGAGAGCCCATGCTTAATTGTGGAATAATGAGATGAAGGAAAGTGAATTTGTCAGGTAAAATATCCTAGATGAATAGTGCTTGTCATGTCATTTCCGGTGGTATGTGGAACATCACATAATTCCTCACGATTAGAGAGTTATGACCATGAGAAGTAGGAGACCCTAGGTTTTGGTAATGGACCCAAGTTTGTTTGATGGGTAACGGTATGAGTTATGATATATTTTAAGATAATACTATTCTATATGGATAGTACATTTCATTCCATTTTTGGTGGTATGTGGAACGTCACATAATTCCTCACGGTTAGAGAGTTATGGCCATGAGAAGTTGGAGACCCCAGGTTTGGGTAATGGACCCAAGTTTGTTTGATGGGTAACTGTATGAGTTATGATATATTTTCATATAATACTGTTCTATATGGATATTACATGCCATGCCATTTTTGGTGGTATGTGGAACGTCACATAACTCCTCACGGATTGAAAGCTATGGCCTTACGAAGTTGGAGGACCCTCATATGTCATCTAGAAGCCTCAAAAGGTCAAAGAGGTTTAAGAGATTTTAAAAAGTAAATAATAAAATGAAGTGATGAGTGTATTATAATTCAAAGTGAATACAGAATAAATTATTTCAATAATAAATTTAATGGAGAAATTAGAAGTGGACCCAACCCTAAAATAAGGAAAGTGGGCCAAG
>JZKD02S1945356.1:0-10001 GCA_000966675.3 Picea glauca | reverse complement strand
CGCAAGATGTGCTTCGCTTCTTGTCCCTAGCCTCATTGTTGCACGCCAGAACTAGCGATTTGTGAGTAGATTTGCTCGCAAGACAAATTCATGAACAAAGTAAGCAAGTGTTATTTAAAATTGATGGATTGTCTAACAAGCTTTAGTAAATTAATTAAATTTCCGCTCATATTTAACCTTTTATTCACATCATTAATCATATAACCTACCCTAGAACCACTAGAAGGAAAAAAATGAAAATATATTACACAGTAGGCAGACAAATAAGATTGTTTCAATCGATTCTAGCGGTTAAATGACTGTATTCCTAATTTCTCTAGTCTGGAATCGACTTAAACTTTGATAGATACAAGCCAATTGTTGCGCATGATGTTTCAAGATTCGGAAGCAAGCTTCGACTACATAAAATTTTAAAGCTTCTGAAGCAAGTCTGAGTTCATAAAAAGTTTTCATGTAAAGTTTCTCTGCTTTCATGTAAATTTACATTAAATAGCTTTGTAGCAATTTCTATTGGAGTTCTTGAATCAAAGCAACCAAAAACATGTATTTATTCTAAGTCACGGCCTGCAGGCTGCAAGATATAAGTTTCTGAGCCAAGAAAATAAGCAAATAATTAAATAAATGACTTCAATTGGTTTACCTTCAAACGCAGGCTATTGGTTGAACGTCTTCCTCAAAGTTTTAAAGCTCAAACACATCTCTTTGTATTGGACTCCTCAAATTCTCTGATTTACAAAGATGAAAATGCCAAGAAATTGTTGCCCAAGCTGGACCCCAGCGCCGGGGGAGTCTATTCATATACATTGCTTTCTTATAATTAGCATCCCATCTTTTTTATTATGGAGCCTGTAACTTTCGTGGACAAGGCTATTGCATTTTGGTCAAAAATTATCTACCCTTTCAAACGTGTAAAGTGGGAGTTTTTTTTATGAGACATTTATAATATAAATAATTGTTTAGACTTCTTTTGCTATCTTTTCCATTTAAAACTTAAAAAATAATAATGATTTCTTAAGTGCCTTCACAAAATTAAAATTATCCTCTTTGCATCTTTTTACTCTTTTGTATTATTTACTAAGTGCTTGAAATGATAGAAAAACATTTAAATAATTTTAATACGAATAATGGTTATAAATTAAGTATCAGGCACAAAATGTTTGAAATCTAAAAATATTTTAATAATTTAGCAATTTTCTCACCCTGCCTATAATTTAGAAATTTGGAGTTGATAGAGAGAACTATAATTGGACTTGTAGAGAATTTAAGAATAAAAACACATGTTAAGCTCTTAACAAGTATATTGTTAACTTTGTTTTTTCATATTCTTAAAGCAAATGGATGGAGAAGGAAAGTAAACACCTACTACCTTGATACTACCCTGATCTTCTCTTGCTACTACCTTGATCTTCTCTTATTGATAGAACATCTTATCTAGATTGCAAATTTCGTTTATCAAGTGGACTTGGAGCAAAGTCAACCATTGACTTTGCTCCGTTAACTTTGCTCCATGCTTTAAATGGATGGAATATGCAATCCAGATAAGGATTGCCCTTTTAATGTTGTTTCATGGAATGCACATAAAATTGGAACAACTACGAATGTAGCTAAACTGAATGGAATATGCAATCCATATAAAGATTTCCCTTTTAATGTTGCTTCATGGAATGCATATAAAATTGAAACAACTACAGATGTAACTAAACCCAGAACATGGAGAGGAAACATACCTAAAACATTGTGGTAGAGATTGTTAATTTTCATCACCAAACCAAAGTTCCAGGCCTAATTAATTATATTAAAATCTTAGAACAACTTTAAATTCTTGTGTAACACCTAATTTCATGTGTTTCTCTTGTGCAAAACCTAAAGTTCATAGAAGGTTATGACTTTAATTAAGTTGTTTGAATGCATAACTAAGACAATCGAGATGATAAAGACAGGTCTTATTTTCAAGTGTATCGGTGTTGGTGAATTAAAAGATATACCCCACTGAACATTGGTGAATTAAAAGATATATCCCACATTTTTTGTATGTGAAAAAGTTTATAAAAGTTAGGGTTTTGGGTTTAATTTCTTTATTCAATTTTAAGATTTTAGTGTGTTACCATATTATTATGTATAAATAAAATTTTAATTTTTATTGAATATTTTTGAGTTTTTATTGATTAATATATTTTCCTATTTTTTATAAAGATAAACTGAATTATGGTTGACACAATATTAAAAGGATTACTTATTTTCCTCAAATAACCTTATCTTACAAATAAATAAAACCAAAAATTTATTTTTGAAAATTATTTAAATATATTATCATAAACTTTAGAATATCAAATTAGTTTTAAATTATATTAATTTGATTTTTTTTAATAAGATTTTAATGATATCTTGATATTTTAGATGGAATCTAATTAAATTAGAATAAATAATATGTAAGAATATTGTTTTAGAAAGAAAAATTAATCTAAATATTTTAATTATTTAGTAGTTTAAATTTCATATAAAAAAGTTTTCCATTTATTTTTTTTTATTAATTTTTTTGTTGTGTATATATATATATATATATATATATATATATATATATATATATATATATATATATATATATATATATATCATGGTAGTGCATTTTGTATGGAAATTTATCTTTTGTTTTTGTAATTGTAGGTTTTGAATTTTATTAATGAAATTTAAAATATTAAAAAAATGTTATTATTAATAAAATATAATAAAATTGTGGCTTTTTAATTAAGCTTAAAGAACCAATTGTATGTAACAAATGATTAGCTGGGTCGACAACAAATTATTCCTTTTGGCATTTGAAGCAATAGGCCTCATCCAAATATCATTACAACAACCTCCCAAAGCTCACAATTATAAATGTGGTAGGTCCCTGTGAAAAACCTTTACTTCTGGATATGGTGTGCCTTAGGTGAGTGTTGTTGTAGCCTTCATTTCTTTATAATGTATTCTTGGATTTCAAGAAAGAAATTTCATTCCCCAATGCTCTTACCAATTTCATTTATGTCGAAGGATAAGAGGATGCAACCCTCTTCTCAAACTGCTTTGTTCCAAGGAAATTAAAAAGAGTGCAGTATATCTACATCATTTTGATTAGTGGTTTGATCTTTCTCTAGGTAGATTGTTGGATTGTCATTAATAATCATATATGTAATATTTGACTATGTGTATTGTGATGGAAATAGAAATTTAGCTACAGTTTATTGAAAAAAAATTACATGACTAAAAAGTTTTATTGAGCCTTATTTTATTCCAACTTCTTAAATCATGTTTTGAGAAATGTAAATAAATGGTTAGTTTTAACTTAGGCACAGGATTATACAAACCAAGAGAAACAAAAAAATAATTGTCTATTTTACTTTTTTTTTTATGAATTTATATTATGAAAAATATAAGAAATTATGAATAATAATTATATAAAATTTAATTATTTTTGTATTATTTTGAATTTTTTTATATATTTTTAAATGTTAATATTCTTATTTTATAAAATTGGTTTTCCAACATAACCTTAAATTCAAAGAAGTTCATGAGCTCAATTCACACATAAATACTTATGTTATATTTTTGTTGGGTTTTTCATATTCAATCAGACATATTTAAGTTTATCAACATCACATGAGAAGATCACATTTAAGTTTATCAACATCAAATAATTATTTGATCCTCACAAATAATTATTAAAATAATATTATTTGTGAGAATCAAATCCATTCAATAACAAATAACATTAAAACATTTATATGTAATTCAAAAAGTATCAATAAAGTTGAATAATTTATAAAATTATAATATACATAATCTAAATTACAAAGTATCATGCCTGAGCATCTAAATTTTACTGACAATCCACAAATCTTCTACAATATCTCTAAAAATTTGGAAATGTAAAAAACACTCAAATTTTCTTTTATCCCACTAACGCAACTACCTCAATTCACTTCCGCGTTTCATTTCCCCGTGACCTCAATTCACTTCCGCGTTTCATTTCCCCCGTTTTGAGGTATGCTAGTAATAAAGTAAGGTTATGTTTCACTCTGAGTTTCACAAGATCTTTAATTGTTAAAAAAACCCTTTTCATCAAGATCTTTAATGGTTAAAAAACCCCAACGTCGATGATAAAATAAATACATTTTTGGTAATATACTGTATAACAAATCACTTGACTAAATCTATAGATTTTATACATGAGGATCAATTTTCAAATCCACTGAATCCATTCAATTTCGCTCAACTTGACAATGACCATTATAATGAAGGCATATCAGAAAAGTCCAAATGATTGGCTCCTCTCTTGCGGCTCTAAAAACATTTATTTCCTCACCCAATCACGACAGACTTCACATGCCAGTATTGACTCATAATTTGATGTTTGTATTTAGACATTGTCAAATTCCATTTTTTAAGAATGGAGGTCTGCAATTTTCAACTTTGGCGTTCCACGTGCATATTTTGAGCTGGACTTGATTGACCCTTGACGTTTGCTCTTGAAAATCTCACGAGTCTGTGGCCCAAAACAGTTTTTTCAATACTCTGTAAAATCAACTACCCTCTGAACTGGACCTAAGTCTTCTTTATAAGCTCTGAATTATTGCTAAACTCAAATCAGCCACGAATGACTGCTTATAAACTATTTATAAGAAGTGGGTCTGTTACATACTTATCAAATAACTTTGATCTTTACAAATTTGAATCACATCTGAGAATCCAAGTATGGGAGAAGAGCTACAGAGATGGATATTAATGGTCACTGCTAGAGCTCCTACAAATATAGCAGTGATCAAGTACTGGGGGAAAAGAGATGAAAAGTTGATCCTTCCCATCAATGACAGCATCAGCTTTACATTAGATCCAGACCATCTGTCAGCCACAACCACTGTAGCAGTCAGCCCTTCATTCACATCTGATAGAATGTGGCTCAACGGCAAGGTAAGTTCCTCTGTTGGGTTTTTGAGAACCCTGTGATTTGTGTTTTACTAGGATTTTTTTTTAATAAAAGAAAGGAAATTATAGTATCACACAGTCAGTTACATCACGGGATTCCAACAAACCTCTGTTTTTCAATCGGGTATGTGGATTCCAGGTGAGAATCAGCCAATCCACCATATCGAAATTGATGCTTTTCCCTCTGTAAAACCTACTTAACACTTTCGAAAACGTCTGATATGTGGTTGTAGTAAAAAACATTCTGTAACATCCTTCTCAGATTTTGTAACATCCTTCTCAGATTTTTCTGTGACCTTGGAGTCTTCTGGCCATACATCTGAAAACTCATCTTCGAGTTCTTCTAAAGAAGGCGGCTCCTTTCGCCCAAGAATTTCATGAAAGCGCTAAAGTAATTCTCAGACCTGTATTACATCTCCTACAAGCTTTGCAGAAAACCTTGTTACAAAAGGTCGACCAGGAGGTGGAGCAGTCTGCTGCTCGATATTCCTGGACCCAGTTAACATTTCTTTCCTGGCCTTTTTTTTGTTTGTCTGAGCAAATCATGTATGGTTTCTTCATTCTGTTCATCAGCTTCATGTGACCTTTTCTTTTGAAGGATCAGATTACCACTTCCAACTGTTTGAGAAGTCAAATAGTCCTTCCTCTCTGTCAGGAATTCATATTTCAAACAGCTATCTGCACCAGAAAGAGTTTTGATAAATTCTTGCACAAAGGGCAAATCCAACCCAAATTTATCCTGCCCCAACCATTCTTTCAACGCCATGCAAGAATTTCTCAGATCACTTTTATTATTTACAGCATTTAACATATTTTCAGGGCCAGCAGGACTACAAAGCTTGTTCAACGAGACTACGTTTTCCTTGGCTTTAACACCATTTGGAACAATTGCAGGGGAACCTTCTTTTACTGCTGAATGTTTGCAAACAAGTTGTAGCCTGTTTGCCCTTCTGTAAATATCTAAACAGGATGCAACAAACTTCGTAGAAATCGTCGTAGAAATCGATTGCCAAGCATTAGAAGAAGATCTACTTTCAACCCAAAACTCCCCAATACCATTCTCAATTGATTTTTTGTCAGAAGTCCCTTGTTCATTTTCCCTGTGCAGGGGAACGGTTCCAACTGATATTTTATCATTAATAGGTTTATACATATAATCCCCAAAACCATTAGCACTGCTGGTTGCAAATTTGTGATCAAATGTGGACAAATATGCACAAATAGAATCCTTAGGATCTGCAAGAAGCATCTGTATTTCATTGTCCTCCTCATTTGTTGTTTCAAACCCTATATCAGATTCTTGAACTTTATTGTCAGCTAGAAGTTTTTTTGCAACTTGAAAGCAATCAAATAGTTGAAGCAATTCGGTTTGGGTTTGGGTTTGACAATGCTGTGCAAGGACGTCTTGTTACCCGGGAAATAGGTCCAGAAAAGCCCCCATCCAGTATTTCTGTATGCCAACTCTCTATTGCAAGGATCGCAAAGAAAACTATTATTGTCCCTAGATTGCATAGTATTGACAGTCCTCCTTTTCTGAGTTCAACATTCCTTAATGGCACTATGGTTTCCAATCAAAACTCTGCTTATTTGTTGTAAGTTCTCCTAGTCTCATAATTTCCATAGCACATCCTAAGATTTCCCTAGGAACAATTCTGTGCTAGACAAAATTGTAGGTAACATCTGGCTCCCACTTGGGGACAAGTGTTCTTCTTGGGAGAACTTGAGAACCCTAGAATATTATCAAAATGAAACACATGGAAGAAACCAGTGCCGAGTGAAATCGGTGAGCCAATGCAACCACTTCATCACCTCATCTGTGCAGTGCCCCTTTCCCCTGTGTTTAGTTATCATTGAAAACAGTGCCACATTAAATTCTGAGTGCTGATATGCTGGGGCCTCCGGTAAAGGTGTATTGAACCATGTATCTCTACTACCTTTTCCGTTTACCAAGACAACCTTGAGGCAAAATTTTGATGGAGCCTTGTTTCTCTGAGTGGTTTCTTCGTAGGCAGCAAAAACAGACCTGCTCCCTTTATTTTTCCACCAGTCTTCTAGACAGGGAGCCATACCGCTAGCAAACTGTTTTTCTTTGCTCAGATTTCCTGTGTGCTGGGAAACAAACTTCACATCTTCAATTTTTTTTTGCATTTGTAGCTTGCTCTTCATTAGAATTTGGAGCACAAAGGTGCTGGCTTTCTGGGGCATCAACACTGTCTGCACAGGTTGAATGCTTCAAGCATTCTTGGTCATTTTCACAGGCATCAAAATCTGTACATTGCAAATTGCAATAGGCCAGCATTATGGTCAGCCCCTGTTAAGGAAGGATTTCCATGTGCATTTGCTGACTGATTTTCATGGACAGCAGTTCCAACTTCCATGTAGATTTGCATGTTTGCATACAAAGGGATCAAACTAGAAATTGGTTCCCCAATAAACATTGCATTCTCGCTGCATTGCTTGGACTAAAATGAAACAATTCCTGGCTAAATGACACCTGTCTATTGTCATAAATGAGAGTTTTTGATGTTCATGCTGTGTCACTTTTAGTTGTACTCTCAAAAGCTGTCATGATGATATAGACTCAAAGGTATAGTTTTAGTTACACTCTATTGAATGTCAGGACATTAGCTATGTTATTGTTATCTTAATCTCTGCATTTATAAGATGTATTTAAGTAGCTTTCAATATCTGAATAATAGCATAATCAAATGGATGATGGTTGCCTTTGAGATCAAATGTGACCTAACAATGATAAACTATAGAAGCCTGTTTGGTCATATACGAGAGTATGGAATCTGGATATAGCATAGTACTCCAGTATTTGGTCACTAGTGTGATTGTGAGTTATGTTGTGATGTGTTTCTATAGATAGGGGTAGGAATTTGCTACAATGATCTCTTGGTTTCTATCCAACAGGATTTCTGTAGATGCTCCATCAGTTCAATAGTTCCTTCTACCATTTCCTCACAGAATCCAATCTGTAGCGTAAATACCAAACACATGACATGATGCACAAACTTCTGTTTCAGAATTATCTCTGTAGTAATAATCAGAATTATAAGTACTTTAAAGGTGGGTTTGAGTTGTACTACAGTCATGACAGATATGGCTTCGAAAGAAAGTAATGAGAGAAATTCTAAAATTCTTGAAGCTCGAATGGGAACAATTGTCAAAATAAAATTTGTTGTCCTAGTATTCTAGGAAGGAAAGCCAAAGGACAACCAAATCTATTGAAGCTATCCTAGTAGGTCAAGCAAATGGCAACAACCTGCAATGCAAAACTTTCAGAGCCATTCTGGCAGGCCTGGCATTTATTCACTATAATAGAATTCTCAGATGATAGAACAGCCACTTCCATACAATCCAGAGGGTCAAAAAATCTGCTGCTTGTAACTTTACTTGCAAAAGCAGGCATCACTAGATACACTAAATCAGCTGTGGCTGAATACGATGCAAAGTAAATCCTCTTTGCAAAATCGTCTTCATAACTGCAGCAGTTTTACAATTGTTCAATAGAAACTTCAGGTAGACATCGTCACTTCATTCAAGGCAACACAACTACTACCAAGTTCCAACAAGTGTTTGTGGTGTGGCATCCTCTGGTCTGCCAGGTGTTATACAAATTGCAATTTATTTTTCTTGGCTGCAAAGACGCAATGGTTGTTTCCCATTGCTGACTGGAGATATAAATTCAATAACAAATCAGAAAAAAATCCAAGAGAATCCCTCGAGCTTGAAAAGTATGGGTGACTGCAAAGAAATTTTTTGGAACAAATGGCATCAAAACTTATGCACGGGATACTGCATAAAACCTACTCCAATTTCAAAAAGGAGGAATAGATGCCCTCTTTGCCTGAGTAATAGGTCTCTTTGCTTGTTTCAGAATCCTAGAGCTCTGAGCTTCTTTTCTGGTTATGGAAGAAGGTTTGTGAAAGCCTTGGCCTGTTGGGATTCACAGAGGGGACATGATCATCATCATCCTAGAGGGAATTGTTTTACGATTATTATGTGGTGCGAGAATGACTAATTTGGTACCGGAAGCAAAGGCTCTAAAGATGCCCTGCTCCAAGACTCAGCACAGCTATGGGAATTCTTTGCAACCTTTTCACCGCATACAACTACTGTATTATATAGGAAATATGCTCTGAAGTTAACATTACTGCGTTTGGATGCTATGTACAGAACAGCACCTGCCTAAGACACGTGAGTAAAATTTATAGAAATGATCAAAGGCAGGGAAAAATATATTTTCACAGGAAACAATAGCTGAGATAAATTCCTGCCTGTAATTTTAACCAGAACTGTATCTCATCCCTCTACAGAGACAGGTTTGCCCAGATTTTAATTCAACAACAAATGTAAAAACAGTGATCTACATGAATTCTCTGGAATCAGTGACAGTAATGAACAGAAGCAAAGACACACACACACACACACTATATATATATATATATATATATATATTTTCACTCAGTGTCTGCAAAACCAATCTGAGATGTTCCTCATGTTTTTCCTCAGATTTAGAGTAGATAAGAATGTGCTAAGTACCTGAATATATCTGAAGATAAATCTCAAAATAAACCCACAATATCAACGAGAATAAACCAATAATAAACACCAAACCATTCACCAAAATACTCAACACAAGAAATAACCAAAACCCTTGAGGTAGGGTAACACCATATATTAATCCTCAAGGAGGATAACACTCCTCAAGCAATGCTTGATACATTCACAATATTCTTCACTATGTTTCATTACATTGCTTATACTTCTTTATATAGCTCTATCTATCACCTAGGAACTTTCTAGAGAGCCTTCTCACATTTATTACATTTAACTACCATAGTGAACCTTTATTAATATAGTGGACCTAGTCCACCTTACATTGAATGACCACATTCTCATATATTAAATGACCTTCACTAATAATACATAACCACATTCCCATTGGGTGCCTCTCTAGGTACCCCATATTATCTCCCTAGGTATGCTACATTCCATCCCCCTTCACATGTTTCGTCCTCGAAACACGAGAA
>JZKD02S1945355.1:526840-549541 GCA_000966675.3 Picea glauca | reverse complement strand
ACAATAATGAGTCATATTTACATCAAACACTATTGGGTCCATTACCCAAACCTTTGTGCTATGGGTCTTTCTTCAAGGGTTGACATCAATGACAACCAACCTTAATCAACATAATCCTCCCAATGAAAGGCATTATAGATATCCCCATCAACAAAAGGGGGAGATTGAGAAAATGGTAAAATACATGCTAGATTTAGGTATTATTCAACCTAGTAGGAGTTCATTTTCAGCTCCAATAGTGATGGTGAGAAAAAAAGATAATTCTTGGAGGATGTGTTCTGATTATAGAGATATAAGCAAAATCACAATTAATGATAAATTCCATATCCCAAATATTGATGAACTATTATAATAGATTAATGGATTGAATTATTTTATAAAGCTTGATCTTAAATTAGGATACCACTAGATCATATTAAGAAAATAAGACATTCCCATAACAAATTTTATAACACATGAAGGACACTATGAGTTCTTGGTCATGCCTTTTGGGTTGACTAAAGATCCTTATACTTTTCAAAGCTTTATTAACAAAAATTTTTGAACCTATCTTAAAAAAATTGCGCTGGCTTTATTTGATGATATACTTATCTATAGAAAATCACGGGAATACCACATTAAACAGGTGGATAAAGTTCTGCAAATTCTTAAGAACAATCAATTGTATGTAAAAATATCCAAAGGTGTCTTTGGGATATAACAAGTAGAGTATTTGGGTCATATTGTTTCAAAGGAAGACGTTAAGGTGGACCCTCAAAAGATCCAAGCTATTACAAAATGGCACATTCCTAAGAACATAAAGATTCTTAGAGCATTTTTAGGACTTACATGATATCATAGAAAATTTATTAAGAATTATGCATGCATTGCAGGCCCACTCACATATCTCTTGAAGAAAAATTCATTTGTATGTAATGCTAAGGGTAATTTGTAATTCTCTCTCTTAAAGGATGCCATGTCTTCTACACCATTATTAGCAACACTTGATTTTGGTAAAAAATTCATAGTAGAATGTGATGCATCAAGACTAGGGATTGGAGCAATATTGACACAAGAAGGGAGACCATTAGATTTTGAAAGAAAACAATTCAAGGGAAAAGATTTGGTGAAATCTAGATATGAAAAAGAAATGGAAGCAATTTTACAAGCAACAAAAAAATGGAAACAGTATCTCATAGGGAGGAACTTTGAAGTCTAGACAGACCATGATAGAGTAAAGTAATTTTTGGAGAAAATATTATCATCATAAGAGAAACAAAAATGGGTAGAAAAAATGCAAGGGTTTGATTATGACATAAACTACAAAAAGAAGAAGGACAATGTAGTAGAATATGCTCTTTATATAATAGAAGAATCATAAATCTTATATTCTATTACATATTCTATTCTTGTGTGACTCTCCATGAATGGAAAAGTGACAACAATATTGAACAAAAAATACAATGTCTAAAGGAAGGGATGAAACCTATGGAACATTGGGAGTGGAAGGGAGATATAATTTTGTACAAAGGTAGAATATATTTATTCCCTCAATCAAAGTTGAAGTAATAAATATTAAGGGAGTCCCATGACTCTTAGATGGAAGGATATATAGGGTTCCTTAAAACATATCAAAGGATAAAAAAAGTTTTTTTGGTGAAGGAATGAAGAATTTTTTTAATTTTTTTCCATTGAAAAAAATCATTATATTCATTAGGATAGAATATACATGTTTCCTATCCAAAAAATGGACCAAAAGTGTAGAGTTCACCTTCATTCTTCCTTTCAAAAAGAGGCTTATTGTGTCAGACAAAAAATTGTTAACAAAATGCATATGTAGTCGTATCCAAAATACTATATACAATATTTACATATATAATACTCATCAACCCATGAAGGCTATAACCACATAAGGTATGAATATGTCAAGAAAAAAATATAGTCAAAATTCCATTGAATCTGTTTCCTCATTGTCGAGGAACTCGTAGAGGCCGAAGGTTCCCGCCGGGAGGGTCAACGCTTCTTTTGACAGTGAATCTTCTTTTGTATTCTAGTCCATGTAGATATGGATAAAGGATATCCATTCAGATATAAGTAGTGTCACTGAGATATCTCTGAGCATGGGATCCAATATCAAGTCATTCACTTTGATTTTTTTTTATCCCAATCAATTACAAGCATGGAGTTGCCCATAATTTGGAGCTTGGAAACTCCCTTTTTTATTGCAATTTCTAGGAGAGTGTGCAATGCTAGGAACTCTAATTTATTGTTGGTACCCCAACTTGGAGAGTATCAGATATGGAGTTAATGATTCTACTAGAGGTGTATAACCATGCCCACTCCAAAAATGTTGGGGTGCCCCTGAGCCACACCATTGACAAATCCCCAAGGAATGTTGCAATCAAGTGCATGCATGGAGGGGTTGTCGGTTCTTTGAATTTAAGATCTATCATAAATTTATTTGTGAGATTTATAATTATACCAATAGTTACCTCGACTAGGATATATTTATCCTTAAATATGTTGGAGTTTCATTCTCACCATAAACTATTCACAAGAATGCTTGGCACTTCATTAATCCATTTAACAACTTTTCCTGATAGCCATCCCTTTAGAATTTATTGCAGGCACGATTTATACCATGATGATGAAGCTTTATGATATTTATAGACAACCCTGGTAACCTGATCTGCATAAGAAAATTCTTAAAAAGTATGTGAGGAGGATTCTTCAACATTTTTGCATAATGTACATCTTCTAGGTCCCACCCATCCGCGTTTCACTCCCACATCTCAAGTTGTGAGTTTTTCGTTTAAATCTAGCTAGAGAGATATCTTATATGTGAGGGGATCCTGGAGTTTCCAAATTATCCCCCACCACCACTTCTTTTATGTAGGGAATGAAAGGTCCATCCAAGATTTACAGCCTAATTTTACAGTGAAATCACCAAAATTTGGATTTTTAGACCAACATAGGCGATCCGATTCATCATCATGGATAATTATTAAATTTTTAACAAAATTACCAATATAGTCCTCCCATTCTAGGGCCTCCATATTTTACACTACCAAAGAAGAAGTGGATCTACAACCCATCGACCACTAGCTTAAGGAACAAAATCTCGGGCTCTAACTAAGGAGAAGATGTTCATTGAATGGAGGGAGAGGAAAATAAGCTATGAGATTTGGAATTTTTCAGATACACCCATGCAGGGGTCCTCACCAATTCTCTCTGATCCACTGTCAACATTTTTCCAAATCGTCCAGAGACCAACAAGGGGAAAGACATTTACCATCGTCTTCCATACAATCAAGCCGTTAGATTATTTTGAGGGGAGACAAAACCACTCTTCCATTGAGAGACCATTGAGGTATTTAGACTTTAGGATGTTTGACTAAATTGAATCTCTTTGAGAAAATTACCAGAGGGTATTTGCTACTAGGGCTCAAGAAAAGGAGTGAATGTTTTTTAGGCCCCATACCCATAAGTATTTTGGTAAAGCTTGTTTATCCCATTTAACCATAGGAATACCACTGTTACGTTGCGATCCTGACCATAGAAATTTAAAACTCACCCTTCTAATATTGTTGAGGATTCCTTTGAGGTTGGAGGCGACGGAAGCCCAATATACTGGAATGCTTTCAATAATTTATTTTAATAACACAATTCTACCTCCCCTAGAGAGAAGTCGATTGACCCATACATAGATCCCTTATTAAAAAAATTTCACCATCCATACCCAATCCACAAATCTATAGCTGTCAGTATTTAAATGGAAACCTATCTATTTGAACCTGAAATCCAAATATTTTACATGAAAAGGGGAATAAAGTCTGACTTCCCTTACTACTGGTTCAAGGAGAGAATTGGCATATAGATAGGTTTTTTTGGGGCTAATACACATAACAATAGATTTGCAGAAAAGATTAATAATGTCCCTTAATGTCTCTAGATCATCTTTTGAGCGATTTGTCATACACAAGATATGATATATGAACATGACATGTGAGATTATATTCTGAAGAGATACTTTTAAACCTTTTAAAGAACCATACCTATTGGATTCTTTGATAAGCTTGCTAAGATCCTTTTCTACAATAAGAAAAAAGAACGGGGAGAGAGGACACCCTTGTTTCAAATCCCAAGAAGCCTTGAAAAACTGAGGGGGATTTGTTAATTAGGACAACAAATGAAACAAACTAGGTGCATCTGACAATACAATTGACCATGGGTAGAGCCATTCCCAATTTGATTAAAAATAGTAAGAGAAAATTCCAATTAATACTATTATAGGATTTTGATAAACAAATTTTGAGGATGGTTGCTTGAAGATTTCATTTCTTAATGGAATGCATAATTTCTCGCACTACTGTGACGACATCATGAATTTATCTTTTCTTTAAGAATCCAAATTGTTCACCTAAGATAAATCCACTCATCATGGGTTTAAGTCTTTGGGTGATCACTTTTGCAATTATTTTGTAGACTACGTTGCAAAAGGTTATTGGGTTGAAGTCCCAAAATGTCTTCCCATCCTGTGTTTTAGGGATAAGGGCTATGACAGTGGAGTTGAAAGGTCCTAAGTCTCTCCCCAATTGTTTGGATTCCCTTAATTCCAGGAGAAGGTATTTTTTTAATTAGATCATAAAACCTAGTGAAAAACTCATTGGTAAACCCGTCAGGCCCCAAACTCTTCCCCTCACAAAGAGTTAGATCCATATTTTCCATAAAAACCCAAGGAAACTTAGAGACTACTTGAATAATATCTTGAATAGGGAAGCTTCGTGGTTCTTCAAACAAGGCTTGAAAAAATTTAATGCTAACTTCATCCTTCTCCTGGAAAGAAAAAGTTAATACATAGGCCCCTCACAAAGAGTTATATCCATATCTTCCTTAAAAACTCAAGGAAACTTGGAGACCACTTGAATAATATCTTGAATAGGGAAGCCTTGGGTTTCTTCAAACAAGGATTGAAAAAAGTTAATGTTCGCTTTGGCCTTTTCCCGGAAAGAAAAAGCCACATTTCCTTGTGAATCATGTATTTCCCATATACTTGTGACTCCTTTGCATAAATTGGAGAAGTGATGTAATAATTTTGAATTATTGTCTCCAAATTTTAGCCATAAGGCTCGACTCTTCAATCTCCAAGTTTGTTCTTCCATAGTGAGGATCTCTTACTTGTCAGCTTCCAAGAATCTAAGAAGAATGAGATGTTCCTCTGTCAATGACCTTGCCTCCATCTCCTAGTAGATACGAGATATTGATTCTTCTGCTTCTTTTTACATTTCCTTGTTTTTTTCAGAGTGAATCTTTACCCATTGTTTTGTGAGCTTCTTGATCCTTGACAGGTTTTGGGAAAAACTAAGCCATAAAGGAAAATTCATACACCGAGGAGAGGTGGACCCATTTTTCGATACCATCAAGCATAAATCATCCTCTTCCATCTAAAAGGGATTTAACTTGAGTGGGGTAGCAGGCGCTTCACCTCTCGAGGACATAGAGAGAAGAATCGAGTGATGATAAGACAATCCTCCTTCAAAGACCCAATATTTACACATAAAATTGGATCCCATTATTGCCTTTAACAAAATAAACCTTTCAATCTGTTTGGCCACTGCTTCTTTGTTTGTTCTAAAGTTCCTCCAAGTTGGCACTATTTTAAGGGGTTCAATATCTACCAAACAATATTTTTCCATAAAATTATGAAAGAACTTGCCTTTTTGATTCATATGAGGGTAAGATCCCCACACCTCTCATAATCAAGTGGTGAAATTTAAATTTTCTCTTACGATAGTGAGAGGGTAAAAAAAAATCCCTGAGGCTGCAAGGTTATCCTAGAAGGGGATTTTATTTGAGAAAGGTATGTATATATTGACCACATTAATTCTACACCTAGTATATTTTCATTCCAAGGAGACAAAGATAGTGGATCTAAACATCAACAAAGAGAAGGCCCTATAGGCTAGACTCCAACCAGTAAGCAACCCTCCCGATTGACCAACCTAATATACTACCCAGAAAAACCAATCTCTTAGCCATGGTTCTGCTGCTTCCCTAGCCTTAGTGCCATTAAAAAATATTTCTCGAATGAGAAAAATTTCAGGATCATGGATCTTGACAAGAATTTTGAGGCATATCTTTTTCTAGGAACCCCAAACCCCTCAAGAGTTGAAATAGAGAATTATCATGAGGGTCCCTTCTTGGGGCTTTGCCTGCTCTAAGAGCCTTATAAATTGTGGTTTGTTTTCCTTTTCAAATGTATTGAACTCCATTCTGTTGAGCCTTAAGGAGAATGGATTTTCTTCCAACCATATTATGAAGAACATGGTTGAGGGATAAGCTAGTCATGGAGGAGGTATATTCCTTTTTCTAATTATGAGGCCTCAAAGCGTACTATTTCTTGGCAACAGGAGAGAGGGTCGAGACTTTGTTTAGTGAGGGAGGTGAATTAACAAACTTATTGGAAGGAATTTCAGAGGGATCTTGACAAGCTACATGATCTAGGAGGATCTCAGTGGCCACCCACCTATTCCAACTTGCTTAAAACATTTTTTGGAAAATTACTATTTTTAGCAATATTTTGGGTCCCAAACTTCTAGGGCCATTTTGAGGGACTAAATGAAAATTTTCATGATCGAGCACCTCAATAATATCCAAAGGATATGATTGATCCCCCAAAATTAATCTCCTAGTTGATACCTTTCCAACTAGATATCATGCACCCCAAATGGAGATCATATGCCAAAGTTACGCCCCCAAGAAGTTGATACACCAAACTACCCAAAACAGGGTCCAAAAAACTATTGGATTTTCATCTCCTGGGGTTAGGGTTTTGGATTTTCTTTATGTTAAAAAGGCCTTTGGAACCTCATTGTAACAATAATATTCTTGCAAATGAGCATAGCCATCACATCTCTTCTTAGAGATAAGCTTCCACCATTCTAGCGAGTCTTTCACTCTGTATTCTATAGTTTTGTACATTTTGTTCATTAATAGAAATTGTGTATTACTGTGTATTTGTGTTTATGGTTATATCTCATATATATTTTTGTTATATTATTGGATATATGATATATCTTTGTACATTTATTTACTATATCTCCACTCTCATTTCATGTTGAAAATAATTCAGATCAATGGTATCGGAGGAGGTTGCTCTTGATCATTTTTCAGTGCATGTCCCTGACGAGGTACGAGTATAGAAAGTTGGATATCGAGCTTGTCTCCATTGAGGAAAATATCTCTTACACACCCAATAAATCCTCCATTGCGAAAGAAAATAAAGATGACAGAGCATGAAATTATATTAATTTGTTGCTTGAGCAAGCTCTCACGCGATAGAGGGACGAAACAATGGGGAATTTTCCCCACATCCTTCAATGCCTACCGATAATAAAATTATTTTTCCCACATACTTCTCCTTTCAAGGTATAATTTAATTTTGATATTCCCGTATTTGAAGGTAAGATAGATGCAGATTCCCTATAAAACTGGTTAAATCTTCTAGAAGGTTATTTCTTTGTTCACAATTTTTCCGACAGGGAAAATATCACCTTCGCTGTTAGGGTCCTAAGCCGCACATAGGTAGAAAAATATATTCGGATGTAATAAAGGTCAATATTAATAAGGCCTTTCAATAAAATAGAATAAGGTGGATGTAAGAACACCTAATATAAGCTTCTTCTTCTAGAAGGATCTTCCTCTAGATGCTTCTTTTTAGTATAAATAGCAGTTGAGGGTATGAGAACCCTAGCTTGGATATTATTGTAATAGAGCTCTGCTCAACTGGAGGTTGCCCCCTTGAAGAGGCCCGTGAACATTGCTTTGAGATTCAAAGTGTTATTTCTGTTGTTATTCTTATATCATTTCAGTGTTATTGTGGTGAATGTTATGGTTATATAGCTGTTATTCTGCCATTACTAGCATTTTATTTCAATTCTGCATACATTTTATATCTTGTATATTACAAGTGGTATCAGAGAACTTTCCTCGGCAGAAAGTGTGGGTTAAATTTGTTTAGGGTAGAGAAGTATTCCAGCATATTTAAGCCACAGATATCTATCGTTACGTGCATAAACCCATGGTTGAGGGATTCATACATGCAGGAAATACAAGTGGTACTTAAGAGCACATTTGTTGGCTACCCTTGTAACCCTTGTTGGTACCCCTTCGAGTGGTAGCGTATCAGACAACACCTGTGTACGAATCGGCCTAGATTACCTGAAGCCCTCTTTAGATAAATCGATCAGCTGCCTAACTACTATAGTGTCACTGAGAACAACACTCGGGAAGATACTCTCTAGTACCTGGGTAGTCAGGTAGTACGGATAAGGGTACGATCTATCCTCCTTAGTTAGTGCCCTGAGATATTGGGCCAAGTACTACTATTGGACCCCGCACATATATCAGAGAGCTATAGCACAGGGTAAACCCTTGTTTGTAGAACCCTTGAATACCTAACCCTTGGGGACAGAAACATAAACAAATTAAAACAAACAAGATCTATTGTGACGCAACTGTGTTCGGGTTGCCAAGTAAATACACATTTCTTTTTGGTTAAGAATTTGGGCATTTTCTCTCTGTAGTATTCTTCAGACCGGAGTATAACTCTGTTAAAATAAATAAATAAATTCACCATTATTTGAGACCTATCCATTGGATTCATCTCTTCGCCCTTATCACATTCATCCATATAATTTTTTCGGCCAAAATTGTTTACCCCGCCCACCCCTTTTCAGTTTCCTCATCGTCATGGCCCATACTCATAGCCAAGACTTGGAAGCTTGCTTCAACACCCTGCAATCTGGTCTCATTGAGACCCAACAAGAAGTGAAACAACTCAGTGCCAATGTTGCCACCATCAATACAACCATGCAGTCCTCAACGGGGGAAGTCAAACAAGACCTCACCACCCAGCTTGAATCAGTATTTTCGACACTCTACACCAAAATGCATATCCCTATAGATTACCCTTCCTCTTCCTCACCTCCACATACTGAAGGTGACCATTCCTCTCATTCCCATACCTTGCAGAACCATCACTTTCAACATGACCTACGCCTTCCGCGGGTGGATGTGACCAAATTTGATGGCTCATACCCCAATGGTTGGGTAACCCAAATGGAACATTACTTCTCTTTATATGTCATTACAGATGACTTCGCCAAACTCCAGTATGGTGTTCTCCATATAGATCAAGAATTTTGGCAATGGTGGCAATGGAGAAAAACTTCTCATCAAGGGTATAGTGCTTGGACACACTTTGTGGCAGAGATTTTATGAATGCTTTGACACCGACACCAACCATTTGGGCCATTTGAAAAAGCTGAAATAATTAGGAATAGTGGAAGACTTTATAGCTACCTTTCAACACCTGGCTTTTAGAACATATGGCATGTCTGATGCCTTTTTCTGAGAGTGTTTTATCAGTGGCCTCAAGGATGAAATTTGAGCCCATGTCCTCGTGAATCGGCCAAAGAGTTGGGTGGAGGCTACCAAAAGAGATAAAGAAGCACAACAGGTTGTATCTACTCAAAACCACAAACCCTCCTTTATCCCTCACCCTAAAACAATAAATCTCACTACTCCCTCTGCTCCACTAAAGATCCAAAAATTGACCAGGGTTGAAATGGCTGGACACCAACTCAAAGGCCTTTGTCATAACTGTGATGAAAAATATTTCCTAGGCCACAAGTGTAAAGAACAAAATCTTTTTATGGCCATCTCTGAGGAAGTTTAGGAAGAAGATTAAGAAACTCCCTCTGTGTCTGAGTCACCTGAATCCACTGACATAACCCCTCCCTCAGACCCTCCCGAAGTAAAACCGCTCATTTCCCTCAATGCTCTCACTGGCTTCTCTGCTCCCCAAACTCTCAAGCTAATCAGTTACATCAAGCATCGGAAGGTCATAATTTTGGTTGATAGTGGTAGCAGCCATAATTTTATTCATCGCTACATTGCCCAAGAAACTCATTGCTACATCCATGCCATCAATAATTTCCAGTTCATGATTTCCAATGGTGGTTCCATGAAATGTGGAGGGCATTGTGAAAATGTGCATCTCCAAATTGGTGACTACCACCTGAAATCCCATATGTTTGTTATCGACATGGGAGGTTGTGACATTGTGTTGGGTGCAGATTGGATAAGGAATTTGGGTCCCATTCTCATGGATTTTAAATACTTAACCATGTAATTCGACCAGGAGGGCCACCAATATAAGTTCCAAGGCATCACGCCAGTTCACCTAAGATCATTAGTTCTCATCACATGGAAAAGCTGCTCAAAAAGGGTCATTCTGGTGTTATCTCCCAACTCCATGCCATACAAGCAACAAAGACACCCTTAGTACTGCAAGACGTCCAAGCCATCCTTTCTAAACATCAATTGGTATTTTCCACTCCCCAAGGCCTCCCTCCTTCCCATGGTGTTCATGATCATTCCATTCCCCTTATATCCAGAAGCCTTCCTCCCAATATCCATCCGTATCGTCACCCCTTTTCCCAAAAAAATGAAATTGAGAAAATGGTCCAGGAACTACTTAATCCAGGTGTTATCCGCCCTAGTACGAGCCCCTACTCATTTGTTGTGGTCATGGTCCTGAAGAAAGAAGGTTCTTGGAAAATGTGTCATAACTTCTATTCCCTAAACAAACTTACCATCAAAGACAAATTCCCCATTCCTATCATTGATGACCTCCTGGATGAATTGAGTGGCACCAATTCTTCACTCAATTGGATCTTCGTTCGGGCTAGCACCAGATACGTATGAAAGAGGCAGACATTCCCAAGACTACCTTTAGAACTCATGAGGTCCACTATGAGTTTTTGGTCATGCCCTTTGGCTTGTGAAATGCCCCCTCCACCTTCCAAAGCCTCATGAATCATGTCTTTCATCCTTTTCTCTGCCATTTTGTCTTAGTTTTCTTTGATGATATCCTCATCTATACAAAAACCTAGACAGACCATCTTTCTCATGTGGATTGAGTTCTCCAACTACTCTCTCAGCACCAACTTTTCCTGAAATAGTCTAAATGTGCTTTTGGCGCCTCAGAAGTAGAATACTTGGGTCATTTGGTTGGCAAAGATGGTGTAAGGGTGGATCCTAAAAATATTGAAGCTATGCAAGACTGCCCTCATCCAAAGACTCTTAATAGCTTGCGTGGATTTCTAGGCTTAATAGGGTATTATCACAAGTTTGTTAAGAATTATGGGAAGATTACAACACCTCTCACTGCTCTCCTAAAAAATAACTCTTTCACTTGGACTCCAACCATTGCTCAAGGTTTTCAGACCTTGAATATGGCCATGTGCACCACTCCAGTCCTCGCCCTTCCCAATTTCACAAAGACCTTTGTGTTGGAATGTGATGCCTCAAGGAAAGGAATTGGTGTTGTCCTTATGCAAGAGGGTTGACCTTTGGCCTTTACCAACAAGCAACTATCTGAAATAAATCTGGGAAAATCCATCTATGAAAAGGAAATGTTGGCTATTCTGCATGCTGTGGATCCGTGGCATCCTTATCTATTGGGGCAACATTTCCAAATTAAGATAGACCATCAAAGCCTCAAGTATTTTATGGAGAAACACATTTCCTCCCTAGAACAACAAAAATGGGTGACTAAACTCTTTGGATATTATTATGAGATCATTTATAAGAAAGGAAAAGACAATGTGGTTGCAGATGCACTTTCCTAAAAATATGAAGATGAAGGATCCATTTTTTCACTTTCATTCATTGTACCAGATTGGCTCCAAGACATTCGCCAGGAATGGCTACAAGATCCCAAAAGTTCCCAGTTGATCCACCAATTGCAGTCCAAGGCTCTAGCTTCCCCAGGGTACTCTTGGATCCATGAGGAACTTTGATACAAAGGTTGTTTGTATTTAAGTAAACAATCAAATCTTAAATCCACAATACTTTTTGAACTTCATGCTACACCCACAGCAAGGCACTCTGGGTTCACCAAAACCTATGACAGGGTCAAACGTTCCTTTTTCTGGGATGGTATGAAACAAGACATTCGTAATTTTGTAGCTGAATGTGATGTGTGTCAATGCAACAAAGGAGAAACAGTCAAATCGTCAGGCACACTACAACCGCTCCTGATTCCACCTGCTATTTGGAAGGATATCTCTATGGATTTTATTACCGGCTTACCCAAATTAGGAAACAAATCCTCCATCATGGTGGTTGTTGATTTCCTTTCCAAGTATGCTCAGTTTTGCACCCTTCAACACCCATTTACAACATCCATGATGGCTCAAATCTTCATGGATGAGGTCTTCAAGCTTCATGGCATGCCACACTCTATTGTTTTTTATCGTGACCCAACTTTCACAAGCAATTTTTGGCAAGAACTATTCAAGATACAAGGCACTGAATTGCATCTCAGCACAACTTATCATCCCCAGACTGATGGCCAAACAGAAGTTGTCAACAAGTGTTCGGAAACATATTTGAGGTGTTTTGTCTCGGAAAAGAAAAATTAGTGGGCTCAATGGTTACCCCTAGCTGAATGGTGGTACAACACTTTATACCATACAACTACACACATGACTCCTTTTGAAGCAGTATATGGACATAATCCACCTTCAGTTCTCTCATACTTATTGGGTGCCTCGAAGGTCTAGGTGGTTGACCTAACACTTATATCTCGAGAGGCTATTCTTCGTACCCTCAAAGGGAATTTGGTCATGGCACAGAATCGCATGAAGCAACAAGCAGATCAAGGTCAATCTGAACGTCAATTTGCAGAAGGGGATCAGGTGTTTCTTCGACTGCAACCTTACAAGAAAAATTCCCTCAAGGCCAAGCATTATCAAAAGCTAGCACCCAAATTTTATGGTCCTTATACTGTACTCAATCATGTGGGACAAGTCGCCTATCAGTTAGCTTTGCCCAACAAGTTGAAGCTACATCCTGTTTTTCACGTTTCATGCTTAAAGAAGGTGATTGGAGCTAAGTACCAAATTCAAACCAACCTTCCAGAGTTAGCTGAAGAAGGATCCATTTGGCTACAGCTAGAAGCAGTTTTGGACCAGCGTGAGCATCGCCTATGTCAGAGAACCATCAAGGAAGTGCTAGTACAGTGGAAAGATACAACTCGAGCAGACGCCACTTGGGAACCAACTACCATTCTACAACAATTTCCTCATCTCAAGCCTTGAGGACAAGGCTGTTTTTAAGGGGGCGAACATGTTAGAGTTCTAACCCACACATAGGTAGAAAAATATATTTAGATGTAATAAAGGTCAATATTAATAAGGCCTTTCAATAAAATAGAATAAGGCAGATGCAAGAAGACCTAATAGAAGCTTTCTCTTCTAGAAGGATATTCCTTTAGATGCTTCTTTTTAGTATAAATAGGAGTCGAGGGTATGAGAACCCTAGCTTGGATATTATTGTAATAGAGCTCTACTCAACTGGAGGTTTCCCCCTCGAAGAGGCCCGTGAACATTTCTTTCATATTCAAAGTGCTATTTTTGTTGTTATTCTTATATCATTTCAGTGTTTTTGTGGTGAATGTTCTGGTTATATTGTTGTTATTCTACCATTACTAGCATTTTATTTCAGTTTTGCATACATTTTATATCTGGTATATTATATTCACACTCCTTAAGGATCTCCCCCATGTCAAACATTGGTGGGAACCTTACTGAGAGAAAATTTCCACAAAGGAGTCTGAATTTCCGACTTTGGAATATATGGGGCGATCCCACTTGGGATATTTTTGTGGATGCAGTAAATGAACAATATTACCATGTTGGTAACTGATGACTAGTACATGAGATGGACCATACTATGGCAAGAGAGGGGCCAAACAATGTCAGAGTTCACAAATACTTTCCATACCTTGTGCACCAATCTGGGTATCAAAGACTCTGAGCGACATCTAGTTCTGAAATACCGTGGGGCTCTACATAGGTACATTGAAACCAAAATGGATTTTACAGATATCTCATCACTGGGAACTACCTATCGATATCTTGTCAAAATCAAACAAAAATTTAGTCACTAGAACAAATGGGAGTTTGGGTCTGCAAATATGAAACAAACAAAGTATGGTAAAGATGACCCTAACAACCAGCGTCCAGAATACCAATCCAAGCCACAGGAAATAAAGGGTAACAAAAATACGAAGAAGGACACTAGAAAGTGATGCGATTTCCACAAAATCCCTAGGCATAACACTGATGAATTTCACTCAAAACACTCATCGGTGGCCGAGATAAAAGAAAAGGACCCAAACCCTGATTCATAAAATAATGGGAGAAGATAGGTCATCGACATAGATCCTACTTCTACTGTCATGAACACAACAATTCAAACAGAAGATCTTGAAGAGGGGGAGCACCTTTTTCATTCACAGATGTGAGTGAAGGGGACCCCACTGCATTTTATTGTTGATAGCGGAATCCAAAAGAACCTCATCTCAACAGAGGTCGTCAAACAATTGGGATTGTTGACAACACCACACCCACAGCCATATAACATCGGATGGCTTCACCAGGGATGAGATCTTCATGTCAACCAACAGTGTCGATTGCCATACGACATCCTACCCTTCAAGGATCAGGTGTTATGTGATGTTGCCCCACTAGATGTATGTGATGTTCTTTTGGGCCAACCATATATGTGGAAGCACCATGATATTTATGAGTCTCAACCCTGTAGTGTCATTTTTACTTTAGGAGGTCATATCTACACGATACCAGAGATATTTATAACTACTATCCCACCAAAACAGTGCCGCAAAGTAATATCTCATACTGCAAAATTCATCCTCTTCACAATCTGTTCAAAAGGTGAACATAAGGACACTGCAACCACTGTGGCCTTGGCCCAAGATATTTTTTTCCAACATAAGCATATTTCAAAAGAGAAAGAATATATTTTTTCTTCACCTACAATGGTACCTACACACTTCCCAGTCAAGCCAAAATAAAACAGGTTGGTTGAATATATTCAACCTTGCCAACAACAGGTTCGTGACAGTCTTCAACAAGCTAAGTAGCTCAACTTCTCCAATAAGGAAAGAAAATCTCCAAGATTCATATTCAACGAACCATTTCTTCCTAAGGAGGGAGGATTGATCCAAGAGGATCAGTGGCCACCCACCTATTCCAATTGGCTCAAAACAATTTTTTCGAAACTTACTATTTTTAGTAGTTTTTCAGGTCCCAAACTTCTGAGGCCATTTTTAGGGCCTAAACAATGTTTTTTCATGATCAGGCACCTCAAGAATAGTCACAGGCTCTGATTGAGCCCCCAAAATGAAGCTCCTTGTTGATACCTTTCCAACAAGCTATCGTGCGCCCCAAATGGAAATCGTATGCCAAAGTTACTGTATCTTTTTGTTTATGGTTATATCTCTGATTGTTATAACCCTAATTTTCAACAGACATGCTTACCTGACATCATGCCATCTCATTTTCCTTCTTTTCCAAGCCACTACTGAACATATTTTCTTAAAAACACATTTGTTAAAGGCACACACTAGTTTACCCACTATAGCCCACGTGTACACTCTAGCTGACCCACTACATCCCGCGTGTACATGCTAACTAGCCCATTACAACCTGTGTGTACCTACAAAAGAACGAAAAATGAAAAGTTGTTGACGGAACAAACAGTTTTGGGTAAGTTAACTAAACTTTTCAACCATGCATGGCCAGTCACTTGATTAAATACCTAGCTCCTTCTAGCCTATAAAAAAAGGGGTAGGGGTCCCATTTGAAAGGAGGAAAATCATAGTAAAGAAACTCTACCCGAATCAACATTCCCCTAGCCTCAACCTTTTGCAACTATTGTGTGGAGAGAAGCATATAAAAAATCAGTTGGAGCACAGTTAAAGAGGATCCCAGGACTAGAATCGAGGAGCAGTTCCAACCACATATTGTAAAGTTTACTCTTGTGAAGATTAATACAAAAAGGAATACTTTTTTCGTCCCACCATATCATGTGTTCAAATTGTGTATTTATTTTATGATATTGTCACATCTAACTCAACAATTAGTATATGAAATGCATGTTTGCAGCTCTATGTTTTTCCATGTGTGAATGCAGGTCATGTTTGGGAGGAGGCTTGCAATCAAGGAGCGAGTGAAAGTGAAGGGATCGACATCAAATGAAGGATTTAAGGTAGAGTTACCTAATCTTGTTTGCACCTTTGTATTGCATGAATGTGGAGTTTTGTGTTGGGAGAATAGAAAAAAGTAGAGGCCTTTAAATGGTCATTTTTTGCATGCATGATAAAACCCTTAGTGCTAGTCCGTAGGAGGGATTTCCCACCCACAATAGAATTGTCGACCATACTAGGGATACTCTAGGGTTCTTTGGGGATTTTTTATTAGGTATTTTGAAATTGGTTTTACTGCCTTTTTTGAGTTTCTGCAAGAAGTCTAAGTGTTCAGGGGTTCTGGTTCTCAATACCAGTCTTCCCTTCTGTACTTACCAGACTATTTCTTTTTTGTTTTTGAGAGTATTAAGAGGCATACATGCCCTGTAGTGGGCTAGCATGCATATGCACACGCCCTGCCTTTAGTCAGCCCACATATGTATGCCTACTGATGAAGTGCTAGTTGCGTGGTTGAGAACCCAAAAAATCCTTCTCAGGAAGAGGCAGTCATCCTCTCCCCTACATAAGTGATCCTTCTCAGAGATCTTCTGGGTCCTTATAGGTCTCTGATTGAACATTCCATAGTCAGGTAAAAACCTCAGGATTAGATTTGTTTCTCTATATTTTTCTTTCCTCTTCTTTGTCAAAGTAAGTTTTTGCACCTTTAAGGGGTTCTGGTTTTCAATACTAGTACTCCCTACCTAAGCTTAGCTGCTTATATTTCTTTTTTGAGGATAAACATAGGCACACATGAATTGTAATGGGCCTACATGCATGCATATGCACCTTGCTCTTGGACAACCCATGTGCATACGCTGGCTGTTGAAGTAACAATCGCGTGTCTGTCTAGATTTTTTTTTGAAGAGGAAGTCATCCTCTTTCCTGTCAAGAGTCATTTTTTTAGGGATTTTCTTGTCTGATTATAGTCTCTGTCATAGCATTTTTAGCCTAGGTTAGACTCTAGCATAGCTTTCTTTTTCATTAAAATATTTCTTTTGTTTCTTATCTTTTTAAACTTTTTTAATCATGAATTCATCAATTTCTTTTAGAATATTTTGTTACTTCTGCTTTGATTGGAAGAAAATATAAAAGAAAAAAAATAGCTTGTTAGTTCTCTTTATTTCTTGGCATTTGCCTTGCATTGTTATTTGAAAAAGAAAAAGAAATTAGCATAGTGTTGTGTTTTCTTCTCATCTTAAAAGCACTTCAAAAGAAAAATAAGAAATATAATCCTTCTTTTCTAGTGTTCGTATCATTTCATTTTTTGCAAGAGTCTTAACAACATCAGTTGCACCACCGCACCCCTTTTTTGAGTAAATCAAGCCAGTAAAAAGAACGCTAATTAAAATATAATAGACTTTATGTTTGTAGGGTCCATAAACTAGATTAGGCTAGATCCTTGATTTAGGTTGGAGAGGAAGCTCTTCAAGGCTATAAAACAAACATACGAGTCTGTGCTAAGGAGTGTAGAAGTCCAGTAATGTGGAAATTATCTGGAACCCCCCTCTAACACATGGGTTAAACATGAGGTCGTGTACAGAAAGGTAGCGGAGATAACCCCTGCAAAGCCAGACCAAGCATAGTGGATAACACATATAGAGGACTTGTCTTGGGATTCCGTTGATTACATTTGCATAGAGCTTCATGGGTCTTGAATCCGGTAGAGGTCCTTAGTCATCTTCCAGAACACTTGCTTTCGATACCCTTGATAGGTTTCGGGCTTGATACCCTGCTCATTTTGGTCCACCCGACTGTCGACTGTACCCTCTTAGTGATTTCTCACGAGCTGGCAACCTAGTTGCCTTTATTTTAGGGACTTACACAGGTGACTGCGGGGGTATACCGCATTACCTAGGGAAAAAATCAGGCCATGCTTTGCAGAGTATACCTGGAGGGTGCTTCCATATTCGAGTTTCACTTGCACTAGTAAGTTGCTCTAGTGTTGGTTGGTGTAACTGTTCTTCCAACTAGTTAGTCATTTGCTTGATTTTCCTTTAGGAACTTTTAGTGTGTGCTTTGTGCTCCCTATTTTTCCATAGTGAGTTAGTCAGTCATGGATTTGAGTCTTTGACCTAGGGTGATAGACCACCCACTCCACCGGTTGAGAGGAATTTTCATTCTTCCGCTTAGAAACATGGAGCTGCCTCTTTATAGGCATTGTTTTGATAACACTGGTTCTTCAGAGTCAGTGTGTGAGACTTTTACAGATTTGAGCGATCCTGCAAGGGGAGAACCTCTGCATAAGATCTTCATGGCTAAATTTCTTGACGATACCAACCAAGGAACCCCTTTGCAAGGGGATTCTTGTGCTCTTCCTTTCTTTGGAAATGTTGGTGTCCCTTTGATGGCCACTTTGTACATTCTTGGGTTGAATGTGGGACTACCGGTTTGGTTGGGTACCATTCCAAATGTCCTGAATTCTCTTGACGCTTATCAGTTAAGCACCTTAAGTCATGGGCACCCTGTTGATGTTTCTTCATTAGCAAATTCTTCTCCTCCTCCTTCTCCCACCTCTGGTGAAAGTACAGTTACTAGTAACTAGAAGTCTAAAAGAAATAGAAAGAGGAAGATCAGGAAGAAGAAATCACCAACCTTTGCAAGTCATGTTGAAGACCAACACCAAGCCTTTGCAAGTCATGCTTGGGGCAAGCACCCAGCCTCTGCCAGTCTTGTTGGGAGAAAAAGTCCAATCCCTTCTAGTCATACTGACAATAGGTCTGTAGCCTCTGCATGTCATGTTGTCGATCCATCACCATCCTTTGCAAGTCATGTTGGAGATGAAAAACCAGCCACTGCTAGTCATGTTGGGGGAATTGATTATGTTGAGAAACCTAGATAGATAGGAATTAAGCCCAAGTTCCCTTGCAAGCTTTGCAAGGGAGATCACCTTACTCATCTATGCCCTGGCATTCCAGAGGTACAAAGATTGTGGTTCCTGTATGCAAGCTCTTCTGATTCTGAGTCTTCTGAGGTTTCCTCTCATCCTATTCAACCATTGGTTGAGAAAGTGGTCATGCCGATGCAATCATTGGATGATCCCACTCCTCTTTTAGGGTGTGAGGTGCCTTTAGACCTTGTAGTTTCTCAGCCTATTCAGCCATTGGTTTAGAAAGTGGTCATACTAATGTAGTCATTAGATGATCCCACTCCTCTTTTGGGGGGTGAGGTGCCTTTAGACCTTGTAGTCTCTCAACCTATTCGGCCATTGGTTGAGAAAGTGGTCATGCCAATGCAGTCATCGGCTAATCCCACTCCTCTTTTGAGGGGTGAGGTGCCTTTAGACCATGTAGTATTGAAGCCTATGCAGTCATCGGCTAATCCCACTCCTCTTTTGAGGGGTGAGGTGCCTTTAGACCATGTAGTCTTGAAGCCTATGCAGTCATTGGTTGAGAAAGTGGTCACGCTGTCACAACCTTCGTTTGATCCCACTCTTTTCTTGGAGAGTGTCAAGTCTACCAAAGTGGTCACGCTGTTGCAATATTCAGCTGATCCCGCTCCTCTCTTGGGGAGTGAAGTGTCTACCGACTATGTTTTTACAATTTCCAGTTCCGTACTTTCAGAACAAGAGGGCATTATGCTCGCTCTGAGAACACCCCCTCCAAGCCCTAGGATGGTTTCCTTTGATTGAAATGATCTTGTTGAGCCTCATCTTCCTTCTTCTGCACCTTTTCAAATAAGGGTTGAAGTTAATTCAACAAACATCTATCAATGTATTGTAGATGAAGGAGCCTCTGCAAGTATTTTATCGTCCTCGGTTTGGAAAGTCTTGGAATCTCCCAAGCTTGTGTCTGCTTCACATGAGTTGTTGGATTTTGATAGACGTCCTAGTGAATATTTGGGGGTTCTTCCATAGTTTCCTATATCGTTAGGTGGGAATATTGTTCGTGTTGATGTTATAGTGGTGCAAGGCCCGTTAGATTTCAATATGCTTCTCGGGCGTGATGATTCATATGTTATGAATGATGTGGTGTCTACATTATTTCAGGTGATGAATTTCCCTCACAATCAAAGCATTGTCACTATTGACCAGTTGGCACCTGATAATCATCATCCTAATTTGGCATTATTTCAAACTACCCCTTTACATGTTCCTAGTGTTCGTGTAGAATCAACTCCGCCACAGGTTAATTATGTGGTGTCTTATCCTCGATGTTCAATTGCTTCTGAGAAGGAACCTGTGCAATCATGTTTTCCTTCTTGAGACTTGGTCTCAACAATTGATTCATTGGTTTATCCAATGGGGGCTTACGAGCCCTTGTTTCTCCCTCTTCGTACGAGTTATTTTGAGTCTCCTTCTGAATCTGATATCGTTGTTTGTAGATCCTCAAGCTCTCGTACTTGTGATTCTTCACTGATAGACTCTGCCAGTCCTGGCCAGAACCTCCATAATCAAATGGAATATGGTGAGTTTAGTTCACCCTTTGGAACTGTCAACCCTCATTTGCGTGATTTCTTGAATTCTGAATTGCCTTCAGATCATGATATCCTTGAAGCCATGACTATGGTTTCTATATCGTGGGAGGACTTACACCGTGGTTTGTGTTTTCTTCCCTCTTGGGACACTTTCCAAGTTGACTATCGAAGAGACTCTTGGTTTGAGCCTAGCAATGGGCTCTACTTGAACCAGTTTCATACATGAGTCGTAGCCCCCAACGGGTCTTCTTTTAAGCCCTTTTTAGACCCTTTAAAAACATGAAATGATTGTCGAGTGATCTTTTTGTCTTTCACTCTTGTTAAACTAAAATTTGAAGGCATGTCTATTCGACGGTAGTTTACCCCTTTTTTGGTCCAGATGGTCAACTGTATGAACAAAGGTATACTCTAGGAACTTCAGTGCTCTAGAAGAGTATTCTCAAGTATAATTTTAACCCTTTTTTGGGCATGAGGGACTAAATTTACGAAAAAGGAACCCCCATAGAGTCCATAGTTAAGATATTTTTAGACTCCCTAAAATTGAAAAGATCATCGAGTGACCTTATTATTTCATACTCGTTAAAATTGTCCAGAAGAACATTCCTGACGGAGTCCATATTTAAGCTTTTTTCAGACTCCTTAAAAATGAAAAAATCGTCGAGTGATCTTGTCTCTATCACACTCATTAAAATAGTTTTGAACATCTGGTTGGTGGTATTTTACCCCTTTTTCAATCCGACTAGACTATCTTCAAAAAAAGTACCCCAGCGAAGTCTCCTTTTACATTTTTTTCAGACTCTCTAAATATGAAAAACCGTCGAGCTTACCTTCTCTGGGCTTGTTAAAATTACATCGAAGGACGTTACCATTGTGTGTTTTGTTAATCGTGTTTGCATACTTGTGTCTTTGGCCTAATGTCATCTCCCTGTTGCTCTCAAATGAACCATCTAAAGCATGCCTTATACGCAAGCCCCATAGCACTTTGCCTTTGCCGCTTGACACCTTTGGCCCCTGGAGGATTTTTCTCGAGTGTTCTTTTCCTGCATATGACCCTTTTCCCTAAACATCCCTGTGTTTCGTGCTCTTGGAACTAGTATGTTTGCGACACTTGATCCTCTTTTGTAACGTAGCATTGTTTTATTCTTTTTCAAACTTCCCAAAATTATTGAAAAAGACAAAAAAAATCAAATATACACCAAAAAGAGGAAGGGAAAAGTATTTTATTTTTATTGGAAGAATAATGAGTCGCCCTTGGACAAAGCACATCCTTCTGTTTGTTTGTCAAGCCCTGGGATTTAATATGACCTTAGGAAGATTTTCTTGCTACATAGAGATGTGTCCTCCTCTATTTGGTTCTTCTTCCAAACATATGGAGAGTTTGCGTTGCCTCTTGCATCATGAACTTATGTCAATGCCATGCTCCCCGAGTCTCATAATTTGTTGTGCTATTGTCTAAGGGAAGTTTTTACCAAGCCTGATTCAACCCCTCTACAGTCTGTTTGTTGCCCTCATGCCCGTCTATCTCGAAAGTTCAATCAAGTCTTTGTTTGAAATCAATGAAGCCTTTAGTCTGATCATCCAAATCCTCTAGTCCATGCCCAATGAGTCATCGAAGACCTCTGGGTAGTGAATTTGTACACTCATATTACACTCCTACCCAAGTTTTGAATATTTTGAGGTTGATTCTCGAGCTTTGAAGACCTCATCTCTAGCCATCAGGCCTTATCAGCTTCTAGAAGATGGATTGTAATGTCCCCACTTTGGGACATCATCACAGGGCAGAGATTTATGATGACCAGAGTAGCCAGATGGATGCTAGAGCAAGTATAGGGGTATTTGAGAGGAATTGGGGGGTCCAACTTGCATTGATGATCATATTCCATCATTATGAGCCATTCTGCATAGGTTGGCTTTGGTTTCGTTGCATTCCGACAATTTCCATGATTTTGACTATTTTGAGTTATAAGTCAATGGAATTCACTGAAGAGGTCATTTTGGGCACATTACTTAGAGGAACCTCTCAGTGTAATATCTCATTGGAATCGGGAGGAGCAACACTACAGGATGGGATGGATAGAAGTGACTTTCAGTGGCCAGGGAAGCCACAAGGAGAGATGAGGAGATTTTTAGAGGTAAAAAGGTTAATTAATTAATTAAAGTGATTTAATTAATTAATTAAATATTATAAA
>JZKD02S1945355.1:515874-526790 GCA_000966675.3 Picea glauca | reverse complement strand
TACCATCACCCGATCTATCAGTTGGCATATTTATTAGGGTGATTGGACACTTTTGGCAGCAGGGCCGAGTTATTGAGGGTTTCAACCTTCTATTGGAGCGTGGCATTCTTCAGCGAGAGAGTTTGGCATTCGGATCTGCTTGTATTGATCTTCATTTTTTATTCAGCCTTTGGAGGCATTATTTTGTATTAGCGGGAGCATTTTGTAGCAGCTCTTATCTATTTTCTATCTTCTTGGCCATCTGTGAGCATTCCAGATCTGCATCTTCATTGTAGTAGGTTTCTCTATTTTATGAATAAAGAAGAATTGAGATGTTTTGGCTTGTCTATCTTATTGCATATGGTTGAGGTATGTCCCATGGTTATCTCTTTTTGTTATTTGCTGCATACACACATATAAACACATCTAAAAGGTAGATCAGCAAAGTGTTTGACAAAATACCTCACTCAGAAAAAGTTTTAAAAATACACCAAAACAGTGATGATCCTTGCATAATGGCTTGGGATCATTACATGGATACTATACATGTATACCTTTTTTATTTTGAGATGTAGATCCACTATGTATTGCTCGTGGATACACTTTATATAGTTATAGACATGGATATGCAATGTATTTGATTGGTAGCCATGATTTTATTTCATTCTGATCATGGGTATGCCCACCTCAGTGAGACAATTGTTATTTTTCAGATGGCACCTCCCGCATTTTGGTCCTTGGGCTCACTGGTTTGGTACGCTGATAAATATTGATAATGTATTTTGGCCATCAATTTCTCTTATGACCTCACACATTAGGGGGCATCTGTTATAACCCTAATTAGCACCAGACATGCTTACCTGGCATTAGGCCATCTCATTTTCCTTCTTTGCCAAGCCACTACTGAACATCTCTTCTTAAAAACACCTTTTTTAAAGGCACACGCTAGCTGACCCACTATAGCCCATGTGTACACTCTCGCTGACCCACTATAGCCCGCATGTCATGCTAGCTGGCCCATTACAACCCGCATGTACCTACAAAAGCATGAAAAATGGAAAGTTTTTGACGGAACAAACAATTTTGGGTAGGTTAACTAAACCATTCGATCATGCATGGCCAACCACTCAATTAAATACCTATCTCCTTCTAGACTATAAAAGAAGGGGTAGGGGTCCCATTTGAAAGGAGGAAAATCACAGTAAAGAAACTCTACCCAAATCAACATTCCCCTAGCCTCAAACTTTTGCAACTATTGTGTGGAGAGAAGCATATACAGAAGCAGTTGGAGCAAAGTTGAAGAGGAGCCCAGGACCAGATTCAAGGAGCAATGCTGACTACATATTGTAAAGTTTACTCTTGTGAATATTAATACAAAAGGGAATACTTTTTTTGTCCCACCATATCATGTGTTCAAATTGTGTATTTATTTTATGATATTGTCACATCTAACCCAACAATTAGTATATGAAATGCATGTTTGTATCTCTCTGTTTTTCCATTTGTGAATGCAATTTAGCTTTGGGATGAGGCTTTTAGTCAAGGAGCGAGTGAAAGAAAAGGGATCGACATCAAACAAAGGATTTAAGGTACATTTACCTAATATTCTTTGCACCTTTGTATTGCATGAATGTGGGGTTTTGTGTTGGGAGAATAGAAAAAAGTAGAGGCCTTTAAATGGTCATTTTATGCATGCATGATAAAACCCTTAGTGCTAGTCTGTAAGAGGGATTTCCCACCCACAACAATGATATATTTATGTTATATTATTTTATATCTGATATATATCTATACATTTCATTACTATATCTCCGCTCTCATTTTGTGTTGAAGATAATCTAGATCAGTGATATTAGAGAAGATTGCTCCTGATCCTTTTTCAGTGCATGTCCCTAACGAGGTCCGAGTATATCAAGTTGGGTCTCAAGCTTGTCTCTCTTGAGGACAATCACTATCACACTCTCAAGAAACCCTCCATGGCGGAAGAAAATAAATATGACAGAGCAGAAGATTCTATTAATCTGTTTCTTGATCAAGATCTCATGCGAAAGAGGGACAAAATGATGGAGAATGTTTCTGACATCCTTCACTACATGTTGATAACAACAGAACCATATTCATCAAGAGACCACTTTGGAGGAACTTCTCCTTTCAAGGTACAAGTTAACTTTGATATTCCCGTATTTGAAGGTTAGATAGATGCGGATGCCCTAGAAAAATGGTTAAATTTGCTAGAAGGTTATTTATTTGTTCACAATTTTTTTGACAGGGAAAATATCACCTATGCACTCCTTAAAGCTCTCCCCCTTGTCAAACATCTGTGGGAAACTTACTGGGAGAAAAGTTTCACAGAGGAGTCGGGAATATATGGGGCTGATCCCACTTGAGATTTTTTGTGTGGATGCAATCAAGGAAAATATTAACCTGTTGGTAACTATGACAACAAATACATGAGATGGACCACACTGCGACAAGAGAGGGGCCAAATAGTGCCAGAGTTCACAAATACTTTTCATACCTTGAGCACCAAGCTGGGTATCAAAGACTCCGAGCGACGTCTCATTCTGAAATACCATGGGGCTCTGCATAGGTACATCCAAACTGAAATGGATTTTCTAGACATCTCATCATTGGGAACTGCCTATCGATATGATATAAAAATAGAGAATAAATTTAGGCACAAGAACAAATGGGAGTTCCGGTCTACAAATCTGCAACAACCAAAGTATGGTAAAGACAACTCTCACAACTAACCTCCAGAAAACTAGTCTATGCCACAGGAAAAGAAGGGTAACGAAAAGACAAAGAAGGACACTGGAAAGTGGTGAGATTTACACAAAATCCCCAGATACAACATTGATGAATTTCACTCAAAACAATCATTGGTGGACGAGATCAAATAAAAGGATCCAAACCCTTATTCAGAATCTAATTCAAAAAATAATGGGAGAAGACAGATCATCGATGCAGACCCCACTGCTACTGTTGAGACTGTAATAATTCAAACAGAAGAACCAACAGATCCTGAAGAGGGGGATCACCTCTTTCATTCACATATGTGGGTGAAGGGGACCCCTCTACATTTATTTTTGATAGCGAAAGCCAGAAGAACCTCATCTCAATAGAGGTCATTAAAAAAATGGTATTTTCGACAACACCAAACTTGCAACCATACAACATTGGGTGGCTTTGCTAGGGATGATATCTCTATGTCAGCCAGTAGCGTCGATTGTCATACAACATCCTACCCTTCAAGGATGTATTATTATATGATGTTTTCCCACTGGATGTCTGTGAAGTTCTTGTGGTCCAACCATATATGTGGAAGCACCATTCTATTTATGAGTCTCGACCTTGTAGTGTCATTGTTACTCTGGGGGGTCATCTATACAGGATACTAGAGGTAGTTTTGACTATTGTCCCACCAAAAAAATTCCGCAAGGTAATCTCTCATACTGCAAAATTCAACCTCTTCACAATCTGTTCAAAAGGTGAAGAAAAGGACACTGCAACCACTGCAACCTTGACCCAAGATCTTTCTTTCGAATATAAGAAGATTGTAGAGGAGAATGAAGATATTGTTTCTTCACCTACAATGGTACCTACAAATTTCTCAGTCAAGTCAAGATAAAATAGGTTGGTTGAAAAAATTCAATCCCACCAACAATAGGTTTGTGGCAGTTTTCAACAAGCTAAGAAACACAACTTCTCTAGCAAGGCAAGTAGCTTACCAAGATTTAGATTCAACAAATGATTTCCTCTCTCCCCCGGGAACTCAATGCAATGGAGAAAATTTCTTCCTAAGGAGGGAGTATTGATCTAGGAGAATCTCGGTGGCCACCCACCTATTCCAACTGGCTCAAAACAGTTTTTTGACAACTTTCTAATTTTAGCAGTTTTTCAGGTCCCAAACTTTCAAGGCCATTTTGAGGGCCTAAATGTTTTTATTTTTATTTTTATTTATTTTATTTTTTTTTACGATATGGAACCTCAATTATGTCCAAGGTATTTTTTTTTAGCCCCCAAAATGAATCTCCTTATCGATACCTTTCCAACGAGCTATCATGTTCCCCAAACAGAGATCGTATGCCAAAGTTACGCCCCCAAGAATTTGATACACCAAACTACCCAAAACAAGGTCCACAAAACTGTTGGATTTTCATCTTCCAGGGTTAGGGTTTTGGATTTTATTTATGTTAAAAATTCCTTTGGAGCCTCATTGTAACAATCATCTTCTTGCGAATGAGTGTATCCATCACATCTCTTCTCAAAGATAAGTTGCCACCATTCTAGCGAGTCTTTCACTCTGTATTTCTATAGTTTTGTACATTTCACTCATTAATAGAAACTGTTTAATACTGTGTCTCTGTGTTTATGGTTATATCTCTAATATATTTATGTTATATTATTGGATATCTGATATATCTTTGTACATTTATTTACTATATATGTACTCTCATTTCATGTCAAAAATAATCTAGATCAATGGTATCAGAGCAAGCTACTCCTAATCGTGTTTCCATGCATGTCCCTGACGATGTCCGAGTATAGCAAGTTGGGTCTTGAGCTTGTCTCTCTTTAGAACAATCTCTCTTGCACACCTAATAAACCCTCCATGATGGAAGAAAGAAAGACAACAAATCAAAATATTCTATTAATCTATTGCTTGAGCAAGCTCTCACGTGACAGAGAGATGAAATGACGGAGAATTTTTCCCACATCCTTTAGCACCTGCCAATAGCAATAGGCACATATTCATCAAGCGACCAATTTGAAAGCACTTCTCCTTTCAAGGTATAATTTAATTTTGATATTATCATATTTGAAGGTCAGATAGATGTAAATGCCCTAGAAAAATGGTTAAATTTGCAAGAAGGTTATTTCTTTGTTCACATTTTTTCTGACAAGGAAAATATCACCTTCGCACTCCTTAAGTCTCTCCCCCATGTCAAACATTGATGGGAAAATTATTGGGAGAAAATTTCCACAGAGGAGTCTAGAATATATGGGGCCGAGCCCACTTGGGTTTTTTGTGTGGATGCGGTCAAATAAAAATATTAACATGTTGGTAACTATGATGACTAGTACATGAGATGGACCACATTGTGGCAAGAGAGGGGACAAACAGTGCCAAAGTTCAGAAATACTTTCTATACCTTGTGCACCAAGCTGGGTATCAAATACTTCACGTGACATCTGGTTTTGAAATACCGTGGGGCTCTCCATAGGTACATCAAAACCTAAATGGATTTTCTAGACATCTCATCACTGGGAACTGCCTATCGATATGTTGTCAAAATCGAGTAGAAATTTAGGCACCAAAACAAATGGGATTTTAGGTCTACAAATCCTCAACAACAAAAGTATGGTAAAGACAACCCTAACAACCAACGTCTAGAAAACCAGTCCAAGCCACAGGAAAAGAAGGGTAACGAAAATATGAAGAAGGACACTGGAAAGTGGTGCGATTTTCATAAAATACCCTAACACAACACTGATGAATGTATCTCAAAAAAATCATTGGTGGCCAAGATCAAAGAAAAGGAGTTGAACCCTGATTCATAATTTGGTTAAGAAAATAATGCAAGAATACAGATCATCGACGCAGACCCCACTTCTACTGTCACGAACACAACAATTCAACCAGAAGAACTAATAGATCCTTAAGAGAGGGAGAAACTTTTTCTTTCATAGATGTGAGTGAAGGGGACCCCGTTGTATTTTATTATTGATAGTGGAAGCTAGAATAACCTCATCTCAACAAAGGTTTTCAAACAATTGGGATTGTCGACAACACCACACCCACAACCATAGAACATTGGGTGGCTTCACCAGGGACGAGATCTTCATGTCAGCTAGTAGTGTTGATTGTCATATGGAATCCATCCCTTAAAGGATGAGGTATTGGATGTATGTGATGTTCTTTTGGGCCATCCATATATGTGGAAGTGCCATGATATTTATGAGTCTCGACCCCGTAGTGTCATTGTTACTCTGGGAGGTCATCTCTATAGGATAACAGAGGTAGTTCCAACTACCATCCCACCAAAACAGTGCTGCAAGGTAATCTCTCATACTACAAAGTTCAACCTCTTCACAATTTGTTCAAAAGGTGAACAGAAAGACGTTGCAACCACTACAACCTTGGCCCAAGATATTTCTTTCCAATAGAAGCAGATTGCAGAAGAGAAAGACGATATTGTTTATTCACCTACAATGGTACCTAAACACTACCTAGTCAATCCAAGGTACAATAATTTGGTTGAATAGATTCAACCCCACCAGCAACAGGTTCATGATAGTCTTCAACAAGCTAAGTAGCACAACTTCTCCAATAAAGCAAGCAGCTCACCAATATTCAGATTCAACAAATGCTTTCCCTTCTCCCCCCGGAACTCAATGCAATGGATACCATTGATTCCTAAGGAAGGAGGATTGATCTAGGAGGATATTGGTGGCCACCCACCTATTCCAACTGGCTCAAAACAAGTTTTTGGAAACTTACTATTTTTAGCAGTTTTTTGGGTCCCAAACTTCTGAGGCCATTTTGAGGGCCTAAACGATGTTTTTTCATGATCGGGCACCTTGATGATAATTGAAGGCTATGATTGATCCCCCTAAATGAATCTCTTCATAGATACCATTCCAACAAGCTATTGTGCACCCCAAATGGAGATCGTATGCAAAATTTACACCCCCAGGAAGTTGATACACCAAACTACCCAAAACAGGGTCCACAAAATTGTTGGGGTTTCATCTTCTGGGGTTACTGTTTTTGATTTTATTTATGTTAAAAAGTCCTTTGGAGCCTCATTATAACATCTTCTTGCAAATGAGTGTAACTGTCACATCTCTTCTCAAAGATAACCTACCACCATTCTAGCGAGTCTTTCACTCTGTATTTCTACAGTTTTGTACATTTCGCTCATTAATATAAATTGTGTATTACTGTATCTTTGTGTTTATGGTTATATATATGATATATTTATGTTATATTATTGGATATATGATATATCTATGTACATTTATTTACTATATCTATGCTCTCATTTCATGCCAAAAATAATCTGGATCCTCAGAGGAGGGGGGCAGGGATAGGGGAAGGGGCAGAGGGGAAGGGGAGTGGTGCATGTCACCATTGGGGTACGGAGGGGAAGATGGGAAGGGATAGGGAGGGAGGGATTCAGAACCTACCTTAACAAGGAGGGGAGACCCCATAACCACAGGAAGAGGGAGAGGAGGAGAGGGGGACAAAAATTGAATAGAGGAAGGGGAATCACGTAACTTACAAAAGGATTTTGAGGAAGAATCAAAATAGACCAGAGCTGCTCCTTCACCATCCTCCTTTCAATTCCCATGGGTCTACGGCTTCCAGAGAGCTAGTGACAACTTGATTTGTTTACCTATATCCATATCGAGGCTTTTCAAGGTGGCAACAACTTGTTGTAGTTGTCCTAAAGGTGGCTTACTTCATGGAACAAAAAGCATTTAAACAAGAGGTGCTAATAGTACACACGTTGGTTCTAGGTCTGAGCGTTGAAAACTATATCCAAGTTGTTAATCAACCCCTCACTTATATCAACCTATACTTGAATCTAGGCCCACCGATGGTTAGTTTTTTTGGCCTAGCTTGGATCCAGAGAGAAAAAGGTCCCAATCTTGTTGTCGATGGCTTCCAAGGCCTTCTCTGTCCAGAACACAAGGGGAATCCGAAGAAGAATGAACCACACCTTCATAACCACATTGTTTTCTTTAGAGAGATCAAATCTAGGATCCCAGCTCTTAAGAGATAAACTAGAGGGTCCCCAAGACCAACTCTTGGCAAATAAAGAATCACAATATCATTTATAATGAAAAATAAAAACTAGCCAACCATGGATGAGAACATGGAAAAGTGGGGAGTAGCCCAGCCTGGGCTTCCAAATACTATCAACCCATTATGTAATTGAACCCTCCTTGGGATACTTTCCTACAAATTTTCCAAACAGGGTGGTGCCATAAAATTTCCCCATGTCCTCTACCTCAATATTTTATCCAATGACCATTTGGACCTTCCTAGGTCACACCTTAACACACTTTTTCTTCTTGGACTACAGGTCGTTTCTATGAGATTCTTAAGAGTAGATTGGCTAAGCTTCAATACTTTCATCACACAGAGGAAAGAGACTCAAGTCTATGTCTAAAGGAAGAGAGGAGGTAACCAAAGTGCCATTCGAGACCTTAACTCCAAGGATCATCCCGCTCAGAAATGAAATGACATTTTTTGTGGAATCATTAAAGATAGTTCGGTGGAGATTTTACTTCTTCTGCCCTGAATTGAGGTGATATGATCCTTCACACAAATTCATCGAGAGAAAAAAAATCCTTTACTTTATGGGGATTGGGATCACATTCCACATGTTCATATTCTATAAAGTCCATGGCAACGCAAATCCAAGGATGTGTGAAAGACACTGAGAGAGAATCGAGGGGATGGCATATTTCGACCACTGGGGACAGGGAGGAAAAAATCACGAGAAATGGAATTATTGGAGAGGTCTTGGGATATCGACCCCTGAGCTTATACCACTACAGTCCTATGCCCCCAGAAAAACCAATAATAATCACAAATTCCTCCCTTCACAAACAAGCTCCACCTACCTATACTCAATATTTACCTCAATGTTATCAAGGAACGAAGAAAGATATTAAAAATTTTGTAAGAGAATGTTAGGTTTTCCAAATAAATAAAGGAGAGATGGTAAAATATCTAGGGTTACTTTAGCCATTACACATACCTAATCAAATATGGGAGGAGATATCAATGGATTTCATTATAGGATTACCAAAATTTGAAGGTAAGGATTCCATTTTTGTGGTCATTGATAGACTCACAAAATATGCACATTTTTGTGGAATTCAAAGTACATATACAACAAGCCAAGTGGAAAACGTGTTCATGAAGTAAATTTATATACTTCATGGGATTCCTAAATTAATTGTAAGTGACAAAGATCCAAAATTCACAAGAAATTTTTGGAAACAATTATGGAAGATGAGTGGAGCAACACTAGCTATGCGTTCAACATATCATCCACAAATAGATGGTCAAACATAAATAGTCAACAAATGTTTAAAGGTTTATATACAATGTTATTCTTCAAATAAGCAATCTCAATGGATAAAGTGGCTTCCTTTGGCAGAATGGTGGTATAATACTACCCATAACACATCTACTAAAATGTCCCCATTTTAGGCCGTTAATGGATATCCAACTCCTAATATATCATACTTGTTTCTAGATAATTCCAAATTATAGGAAATAGAGTCACATGTGGAGAAGACTAAATAAAATTTGTCAATTCTTAAGGAAAACCTTCAAATGGCACAAAATAGGATGAATCAACAAGCAGATCAACATCGAAGTGAAAGACAATTTGAGGAGGGTGATTGGGTATTTTTGAGACTACAACCTTAGAAGCAATCCACACTTCAGGAAAACAAGAATCATAAATTAGCTCCAAAATTTTGTGGGCCTTACACGATTATTCAAGGGATTGGACAAGTGGTGTATGAGTTATATTTTCCTTCTTCTCACATTCATAAGATTTTTCATGTATCTTTCCTAAAGAATATTTTGGGACAAACTATGCCAGTGCAAATAGAACTTCTAGAATTGGATGAAGAAGGGAAGTTGATTCTTAAACTAGAAAATTTTATAGATCAACACTCTTTTTATCTTCATAATACAACCATTATGGAGTACCTAATCAAATGGAGGAATATTCCTCTAGAAGAAGCTACATGGGAAAATGAACAGTTCGTGAAGAAACACCCTCAATCACAAGCTTTGAGAGAAAATGTTTTTTAAAGAGGGGGGATATGTTAAGGCCCTAATAAGCATTCATTATTAGTTTATTTATTATAATAGTAGGTCATCTTAAACTTTTCATTGTACCCTTTCATTATAATTGTAACCTTTGACTCCTATATATATACCAAGTCTTAGGATCATCATATATTGTCCTGTGAATTAGACATATTGTAAAAGGAGGTTTACCCCTTGAAGTGGACTGTATGCATTGCATTTTTATCATCTTCAAGGAACTTTGTTCATAACAATAATAAATCCTAATAACCCAAATAAAACCTAATTAAACTATGAGTATACAATAATAAATCTCTTTTTTCTGATTGGAACAATTATATTTTGTGTTAAAAAGGTGTTGCAATTTCATTGTACAACATAGTAATACAAAAAATAGAGCTGATCACAATCTAGATGTTGAAAAAGATGACAAAAAACCAAATACTTTGTATTTGAGACTATTTTTCTTTTCTTCATTGAGGAATACCAAAAACAGTGATTAGTATATACCCTATAAAAGTTCCCAATATTAAAGAGACTTTCCAAAACATGATAAAACATAGAAATGAGGAAAAACATGTCCATTGTGATCTTCACACTAATTCTCTTGAGGGGGTTTAGTTTTTTGGCCTATCCACTCCATATCCATATTCCCCAAAGTTAGTTTTACTAAATCTTCTTCCTTGGCTTCATATGGAACTAAGCCAATGGAAATTATTTGAAAAGAGACTCTGATTGAAAGATTTTGGTTAGAATTATTACCATGTGATATAATATTTTCATTTTGCCTCTAGGTTCTCAATTTGACACTTTTGTCGGGTCACTATTTTGAGAATTCTTGCATACTAAAAATTGCAAACTTCCTTATGAGAGAGCATTATAGAAGTTATTGTAAAAATGGATGTCTAATTATCCGATAAGAGGCTCTCATGTCTCCTCAAAACCTGACAAACTTACAATATTTTATAAAGGGGGTAACCAAGATGATTGTGCTTTAGGGATAATGGAAAACCACAATCATATTGGGCATTTCCCCCTTTCTAAAATCTTGTTATTTTGTCAGGGCATTGCCCATATATATATATATATA
>JZKD02S1945355.1:458436-482200 GCA_000966675.3 Picea glauca | reverse complement strand
TAAAATTGAGTTTAGAAGTTTTTTAATTCTTTTTTAAAATGATATAAACACATGTTTTGTTTTTTTGAAATAGTTAGAATTTGTATTTAAAAAGAGTTGCAATTGGATTAGACAATTTCATAGTACAAAGCTTAAGAAGGTAGATCACGACTTGTAATTCTTTCCTCCTCCCATCGAATAACTAGGAGGAGAGAAGATGAACTTTCCTACATAGACTTTTTTATTCATGTTCTTAAATACAAGGATACAATATTACAAAATGATTACATAATAGAACACATAAACAATACATGGTTATTGCTTGTGGACAATTACCCCCCACTTAAACAGGGGAGAATCCAAAGTTAATTGATGGCCCAAGAGGATATTTGATTCTCCCTGATATTCTATTTTTTCCAGTATAGATTTCCTTCCCTCTATGAGAGGTGCGGGGGGGTTTGGAGCTTTCTTCAGGAGTATAGTAAAAGTAAGAGATCGAGATGTCTTGGATGGATGGGCATGCAACAATAGAATAACAAAATGATTGCATTCTTTCCTTGCTCCACATATTCCTCCTCTTCTTGATTTTCTTCCTTTGCTTCCACTTCTTACTCCTTTAATTCCTTTGCTTCCTCGTCTTTTTTCTCTCCCTCCTCGAACTCTTCTATTTCCTTCTTTTTTGATGGGTCATTATCCTTTGGATCTTCTTGGATGGATGGATTGACACTGCCTTCAAGTTAATTTTTTCCAGAGTTGGGGTCTTTCAACGATTCGTCTTCCCTTTTTATTTCCTTCTCTGCATCTTCTAGGTTTCCAAGAACTTTGAATTTGTTGGTTCTTGTTTGGAAGCTACCTCTTGGGATGGATTTGATTGTTGAGGCCCCTTGCACTAATAAATTATATGCATATTAGGTACCGACCTAAACTCATCATCCTTATTGAATGACTTCTTTGGAGGAGGTTGTTTCTCTTAAATTTTTGGACATTTTTTTGGCAAAATACCCATAAACATATCATGTGTTGCACTTAAAAGGAAGTTACTCATAATATAGTTTTTTCTAATGACTTTAACCATCCATATCAATTTGCAATGTCGTTGGAAGTCCCTTCTCTAGGTCCACCTCCACACAGATTCACATGCAAGAGTACAAGTTTCCTTTTGGCTCTGCTTGATCAATGAATAAACCTAGCTTGTTCCCAATATATCCAAGAGAGTTATCATTCCATAATATCAAGGGGAGATGTGGTGACCTAACCCACACTGGGGATGAAAAACTCTCTCCTTCTAGGTTGAAGTCGAGATACTAAGAAGATAAGAAAATTCCCCTAGATCCCAAGAAATAAGGTCCAAACTAAAAGAGAAAATCACATTCCTCCCTATTAAGAAAAAGAAACACAAAATATCCTTGGATAGAAGCAAATGAAGTATCTGTCCATGAATTTTGGGTGACTAGTTCTTTGTTACAGAAGATTCTATAGCTATTGGGCTAGGGAAAATGTCTGTAAATTTTCTAATTGAATTGCACTTAGACAAAATAAGGGATTTTCTTCTTGGTTTTGAGGAAGCTAGATCCAACTGAGGAATGGATTTTTATCATTTGATAATTCTCCTTTGCAAAGGATGAATTCCTTTTCTTGGATTTAGGGATCTAACCTAAGCCTTAAATGCTACTACTCTGATCCTATTTCATTTCCCATTTTATCTTCTATAGGAAAAATTCTTAGCAAAATCAAAACTTGAAACCCCCATGCACAAGAGATCCTCTTGCACCAATCTCCATCATGTTGCTATAGGATGATGGTTACATCCATGGTGGTGAAGGAAAAGTGGCGATTGCGTACATTTATGAAAATGAGGAAAAACTAGTAAGGTGTTTGCAACTAGGGTAAACCCTAACCACATATGGAAGGTGAATTACTCCACATTATTTTTCTTAACTAAAGTAAATTATAAATATGCTTTCCCTTTGATGTAAACACATAATTTTATTAGACAAAATTTATTTAACTTATTTAATGATCTTCATGCCATATATTTATAAATTAAAAATAAACAAATTTACTTACTTGTTATAAAATTAAAAAAACCATACAATTTTTTTTTATTAAAATTGTGATAATACTTATTTTAAATATCAAAAGTTACAACTATATTTATATTATCAATTATATTTCTCTCAACCCAAATCTCACTATTTTTGTTATTGATAAGTAAAATTTAACACATAATAAAGATCACATCATGCATTGGATCACATTACACATATACTTATAAATCATGAGAATAAATCATATACGGCATTAAATAATATGGATACCAAATAAAGATGGTCTTTGTATTTCCTTTTCAAGCAAATTTGTTGCGTTCTGTTCTTGAGTCCATCAACATTATTATAAACAAAAGTGTTATTAATACATTATGTAAAATTTTTAATTATAATTAATTTTTTAAATTTTTTTAATTATAATTAATTTTTTTAATATATTATGTATTTTTTTTTAATTATAATGAAATTTAATTTTTCAATCAATCAATCAATCAATCAATCAATCAATCAATCAATCAATCAATCAATCAATCAATCAATCAATCAATCTATCTATCTATCTATCTATCTATCTATCTATCTATCTATCTATCTATCTATCTATCTATCTATCTATCTATCTATCTATCTATCTATCTATCTATCTATCTATGATTCATCTTATTTTATTTTTTATATAATAAAAAATTTACATACTTATAAAATTTAAATACAAATTAATAAAATTTATAAATACATATCTTTATTAATCAATATCAAAGTTCATACTTATTGATTTTAAATTTGAAAAACAATATTCTAACCTCAATTTGAAATCCATACTGAGATTCACTAATCCATACTGAGATTCACTAGTACCCTTGAAAATTACACACCCTCATCCTCTTGCACTTGCAAGAGAACAAAACTCCATAACCATTTAATTGTATTCACATCTTCTACCATTTTTATATAAACAAAATCACAAATCATAGATATTATTATGTTTTATCTTGAATATTTTATTTTCATGTATATTATATATTTGTCCTTGCATGAACCTAAAAGGATTGTTTACCATGTGATATTATTATAATATTAGTAACCCTCATAGGTTCTTTAACGTTCAATGACCATTGCTACTATTACAATGGGTAAAATAAGATATTGCTCATCTTTATATAATGCGTAATATTTTTTGTTTTGTATTTTTTTAAGGTAGAAAAACATATTATATTATAATTAGTTGTTAATTAAAAATGAGGATAGTTATTATTGGTTGGTATTTTTAACTATAAGTTAATTCATTATTGTTATTCAAGAAAAAACATACTAAATTATTTTTTGGTGATTTGTAAGGGGGCAATTTCTGCTTTTGTCAAATATCTGTAGGTTTTAAGTTGTTAATTTGCTTTCTTAAATCAAAGAAAGATGAGCTCTTAGCAATTAAAAACAAGTTTAGGTCTTAATCTAGGACCAAAAGACGATTTCATCCTAAATAGTATTTGCAAGAAATTCAATGTTCCTTCTTGTCATTACTAAAGCCACCTCGAATAGTGTCATATGCTTTTTAGTAGCTTCTATCCCTAATCTAATAAAACTAAATACTACCCTAATTTTAATTTAATATCTTGCCAAAAAGAAATCTTGTAAAATATTTATAATGAAAATTATTTTTCTTGTAACTTTAATAATATGATTTTTATCCATTTGTAGATAAATAAGATTATAGTTTTTATTAGATATTTTAATTTTTAATAGTTCAAAGTTCAAATTCACCGAATTGAAATTGATTATAATATATTTTACAATTATTAAAAAAATTGAATTAATAAAATAATTTGTTTTTTCTTATTTAATGGATGTGCTAGATATTATTTTTTATTTAGAGATTTTCATATTTTAAAATTTTAAATTCATTGTTCTTTTCATTGTAAAATTAGTTTAATTTTGAATCCCCCACTCTGTTTTATCCATATTTTTTCCCACCCCCATCCTCATATCCCACCCTCATATGAAGGTGGGGTGGAGAGAAATATATGAAAGTGAAGGTAAGGAGAAATATATGAGTAAAACATTTCATATGATAGTGGGGATAGGAGAAATATGAGTAAAACATATATGACGGTGAGGGTGAATGTGAGGGTGGGGAAATGTGAGTAAAACATATTATGTTTTACTCAGATTCCACCCCACCCTCACACTCATATATGTTTTACTCATATTACCCCACCCTCATTTGAATGAGTTTATAAAATGATCTCAAACATATTGTTTTTTAAGATTTCTCACCTATTATTTAGGTGAAAAAAATAAAAATAATATTAAAGTCCATTTTCAAAAACGCTTTCACATTGATGACTTACCTAATAATCGTTGTAAAATCCACTTTGCACGTACAAATCAATGTCTCTTTTATTTATATTTTTTTCCCTTTGACCATTCAAGCCTCCCCACTCTTTCATAGCCCTCCGCCTTTGCCTCCATTCATCACATACAACACGAACAACTCAAGGAAACACTCATATCTGCCCACCCAACATCAAAGCCAAATCGCCACTTGCCAGCTCGGATAAGATATTACATCAATTATTAATTAATGAAGAAGAGGGTGAGGCAATATGTGCAATAAGTTCACACATGAACACAATTGTGTTTAAATAATTTTCAAAGACACTAAATCACAAGATTTAAAAAAAATGTGATATTTTCCCTAGAATAACAAAGGGTATCTTACTATTACACTAATAACTCTTGGAGAAAAGTGTGAAGTAGTGATGCCATCTGTTATCACACAATTTGATACTAAAAAATGTAAAGTCCTAAATACTTAGGTGAAGACTTGTAGGACTAAGAGGTTGATTATTATTACTTACCAACTTTCTTCTGCATTTTAGATTAAAGAATAAGTTCTTAGTCAAGGGGAGCTTCTCTATAGGTTACTAATTTCAATTCGTATAGTAAGAATGAGAGTAAAGATAACTCAACAACTATGAAAAAAAAGGAAAATATTGATTTAAAATGTTTTGGGAATGATGGATGAAAATGAGTCCATTGCCTTATTTGTTTGGGCTATGGAGTCATGGATGTAACTTCAGAGGGTGTTCTAATTCAAATCAAGGAGTCATATGAAGCCAATTTGGCATGCCATATAATAGCCTTGATTTGGTAAGTAATGTTAAAATATTGTGTAACTGCAAATAATATTCTTATCCCCTTTTGTGGATAAAGTAAAAGATAAAATATATTTATTATTGATTAGATCAATCCCCTTTTGTGGATTGATCATGTCGGGCATTGTAATTGACCAAATCCCCTTTTGCAGATTGGTCAAACCCTAATTGTAATATACAAAGTAAGGAGTTGACCCCCAGGAAAATTAAAGTGGTTCTAACCACCTAGATTGAGAAGTCATCCTTGCCAGTGAAAAGACACCTCAGTTGAACACCTACCAGATTGTATAAAAAATAGAGGTTAGTGCCTCATTTGTACACACACTCATCTCACTCATCTAGTGCGTAGGTATTGAAGGAAGCTGCAGTTACCGATTGCCAGAAGAAGGAAGAGAGAGAGAGGCGCATCCTTGGGAGATGAATTTATGTGTTGTTTGGTTCATTGTCTTGGCATTGTATTGGCTATCTATATTAAGGAAGTTTTGCTGGGTTTTCTTCCCCATGAGAGTTTCCCAGGATAAATGTTGTGTATCTTGTGATTGTGTTTCTCTCAGTGATCCTATCTTTACTATTTTTATCTAGTAAATTGAAAGGTAACCTAATAATATCTTAAACTTTAACAAGTAACTCTACAGGCTTGATGGTGGAGAGGGTCTATCTAAGATCCACTACTCAAAACAACTATAAAAGTGGCTCCTACCAAAGACTATCAAGGAATACACCTAATCAATTGATGTGGGATGTATAATGTTTTTGTATTGAAGGTAAGAGACACAAAATGAAGATAGGAGAAGGAAGGAACCTACAACGTCAGTCAATCCTCTCCATTAAGGTATATGCACCTTTCTTTGGCCCTTATGTTACCTTTGTCATCCATAAATCCACAAAGAAATATTCCAACAAAGCACCTAGAACAAATATGCCACACATAATGAAGTTATACCTGCATGAAACATAGACAAATAAGAATCACCTTCTTCTCCAAGCTTGGAGCTATCTTGCTCACAAGTTGTTCATTCATTCCATTCTAAATACAAATAGAGAGAGAAAACCCTTATATAGATTTTAGCTCAACTCTCCTCTACAACAAACTAATATTTTCCTTATAAAATATTAAACTATTTACAACAATCTCCTAAGTGGGTGAATTAGGTCAAAAGGCCCATAGAAAATACCTACATACAATGTTATAGATGAGTGTGGTGCCACATGCCATATTCCTGAACTTTCTAGCTCATGCAAGGTGCATGCATAAAGCCACTTGTCTCTTCCATGTGAAAGACGCTCTCCAAGAAATAACTACCTCAATATAATAATAAAAATTTCCTAGTCAATGAGATAGGGTGCCTTCCAAAATGAGTGCATGAATGCTAAGTATACAAGCCTCATGATGAGGGTTTTTTCCAAAAACAATCACCTCCAAAACAATAATAAGATCGTCAATGAGGTGAATAACTTCTCTAAAGTAGGTTTGAAAATTCCATGTGTAAATCTTTCATGAATGAGGGTGCTCTTCAAATGCCAAGTGTGATGGTTAGATTGATTCTTCTAGAAGCCTTTTTGGCCAAGAAATAATAAAATATCTACATTAACTAGTGCACCCTTGGTCTTTGATATTTATGGACTACTTTGACTAGTTAACAACAATAAAATATTACTTCAATTAGTGCACCCTTGAAGAAAGTGCTTTTGTGTCCATTTTGACTTAGTTGAAATAATAAAAAAATCCTTCCTCTAGTCTTCCCGAGGACAAAGTGCCTTGTGTCCACATAAGAACCACATTTCAATAAAATATTCATTCTAGCATGCGATCTTGAAGAGAGAGAAAGAGTGTGCCCTTAGTAATTGTGCCATATCAACCACCTTTAACCAAGTCAACCATGAATATGCCACCATAGATCATGCACCCTAAATACTTATGCAAATGGGTCCACATCAAAATCATGATCTCTACTCAAAACATGTGTAAGTGGACCTCCTTTGACCAAGTCAAACCATCACTAGTCACTTCAAATATGTGCAAGGTGTGAACAAGGTTATGCAAGGAGTGAGTATGTCTTCATAGTGGAGCGCACCATCTAGGGATGCATGCATGAGTGGATGAGGTGGAAGGTAAAATCCCTAGGGCACATGCATAGTAAAACCCTAGTCAAGTCAAGGCTCAACAACCTCCTCAAAACTTGTGCTAATGGATAAGGATAAGACATGGACAAGCTATCATGTGTGAACATGGATAAATTGAGGCTAGGGAGAATTGGTTCTTTTGTGGGTTTCCTCAACATGTGTGCCAAAGAGGATGTGATAACATTAGTTTTGTACCACATATGCATAAGTTGTATTCCCTAGTGAATAATTAGCAAATGAAACTTAGGGAATCAACCTGAATGAAGAATTAGAACATTAAAGTACTAATAAGCTAATAATTAGACACTTGACCTAAGGTTTTAGGATTTAATGAAAATATCTTGAACGAGCTAGGTGTGTTCACACTAGAAAAAATTGGAAATATGAGAATCGAGGGGTTAATGTGGCAATAAAATTAGGGAATTATAGGTAAACTGTACCATGCTCCTTCTAGGAGATGGAGTGAAGTGGAGTATTAGTGTAAAAGTGACATTTTTCCTAGGTAAAAGGTAGGGATGTGATGTGATACACAAACTACCAAAGAAAAATAGTGAAAATGTATGTGTGAAGTGGATTTCACCTAGGAAAAAGTGATAATATGCTTGCAACAAACAAATTCCCTATGTGAAATGATGGAAATGACATGGAACATGAATGAAAATTGGAAAACAGTAGCTAAGTACATCACCATGTTAGAGGACACTCATGATCTAACCATGCAACACAAAGTGAAAGTGACTAGGACATGACTAGATGATCACCATGATGATGTTCCATGGATAACACATTCCAACATTGAAGCAACCTATACCAATACTCCAAACTTTGGAAATGTAACATACCTAGCCACCAGTAGGATGAGCCGCACTACTTCAAGAACACACTTCAATAATCAATTTTGAATTCTAATAACAATTAATTAATAAAGAAGCATGAAAGAAACACAATAACACATGCAATAATCAAGATTCATGCTAGACTTTAAAATAATGCTTAATCATGTCATGCACAACAATAACTAGCAAGCATGCACATTATAAATACATATCTAAGAGATGATAATTGTAGCATCCCCAGTGCCAAGCTGGGAAATGCCACACCAAAATTCCAAGCTATGACACCATTTAATTTATTGATAATGCTCTACATAAGAATAATATTATGCAAACTAACAACAAATTTATACATGCAACATTTATAGGAAAAATCCATAACAGAAAATCCATAAATAATGACACAATATTAATAACAAACACATAAGAGACACTTATCTTATGAATAAACCACCAATTGTGTGCAGGCCTCATAATTTCCTCCTAGCCATAGACTTCACTACTCATAAACTCTCAGCAACAGGTCACTCTCGAGCTGGGGCTAAACATCCACCAGGGAAAAGGAATCCTAAGCCAAGATAAGGTCCATTAACAACATAATATCTCATACGACGATGCCAACACTAGAAAACAACCTACAACCTCTCATTACCCACATTATTGTCCCACCCTAGGAAATGTGCCTCTTCTCTGCTCAACATTCCTTCGGTTGCCCCACTTCCTTTCCGGGGCTTCAACAATAGGCTGGACAAGAAGTCTCAATGCCCTGTAGTTGCAACTTGGCACCTTGGGAAAATGATTCCCAGTGGTTCTCTCACCTGGAGAGAATGCTCATGGGCCTAACAACCCATTTCTTCAATAGCACATGGGCCTGGAAACCTACCTTTTTAGCTCAAAATACCTAGGTTGTTGGTTGAAACAACTCCAAAGATTTCCTAGTGCAAGTATGGATAACATATGCATAATGGTACAAATGGAAGATGAGAATAATGAGTGAATGATGATAGAATGATAATCGAATGATGGAAAATGAACTAAATTCCCAACTATATGTATCCATGTTTTCAAATTGACACTTGTCATGTTGGGAACTTTCGTGGGTCCACTTGCCCCCCCACTTGGGTGACATGTTCCTCATCCTTAGGAATTTAGGATAAATGAATATCCCATACTTTATAATTTGAGGAATATTAATAGAATATTCCTTTGGGCTTAATCTCCCTTGGCTTAGCCCCTCATATTAGACTCTTATCCCCCCTTTCCATTTCTAGTGGAGTTTATCCCCCCATACTCTCTTTGTTTGGTTGGTCTACATCAATGATGTATTTTCATTAATATATGACTCTGATTACATTTTACAAAGATAGGCTCACTGACCTATTATCATCTAGGTTCTCCAACCTAATAACCACACATGTACTCTGGCATCAAAACATATATACAAAGGTTCTTTGGCCCCAAAATATAGTGGATCACCAACCTATTTGTACATTTACATTTACATTTACAAATGGGGGTCTGCCTAGGGGTATTACATTCCCCTCCCCCTTATTTATGCATTGTCCTCAATGCATTATATACACTTTTACACTCAAAATTTAAAAAGTCTTCAAAGAAATGCGAATATTCTACCCTCATAGCGTCTTCGTGCTCCCAAGTTGCATCCTCATGACTGTACCTAGTCCATTGGCTCGATTATGGAGCTGCATGATTTTCTGGTCCTATATGCAAACCAACTACACTTGAAATTCGTCTTCATGCTCCACCTAAATCACATTCCAATCAATGCCATGATTAACATCAAGTACATAATTTTTAAGCAAAGACACATGGAATACATTATGAATACACATGGATGCATGGATTTCAAGCATGTATGCAACATGACCAATCCTCTCCAGGATTTCAAAAGGTCCACAATATCTCACTGCAAGATTTGAACAGTTCCCCAACCTCAAGGAACTTCGTTTGGCCTTAAATTTCAAGAACACATGGTCACCCACTTTAAACTCTCTGTGAGTTCTTCCTTTATCAACATAAATTTTCTTCTTGTATTGGGAAGCCTTTAACTTCTGTTTTATTGTCACCATCCATTCCTCCATTTCCCTGAGTAATTCTGGCCCAACCACTGCTCTGTCTGCTAGGTTGTACTAGCTTAATGGCATGTTGCATTTTTTTTCCATAAAGTGCCTCAAATGGGATCATCTTTAAAGATGCTTGATACCCATTGTTATAAGTAAACTCAACCAAATGACAATAATTTTCCCATTTCGATGGTTTATCCATCACATACATCCTCAACATGCCCTCGATCACCTGATTGGCCCTCTCTGTTTTCCTATCTTACTCTAGATGATAGGTTGTGCTAAAGTTTAGATTTTTCCCAATTCCTTTGAATAATCCTTTCCAAAAATTTGATGTAAATTTGGGATCTTTGTCAGACACAATTGTCTTAGGCACACCATGTAGCCTAGAAATTTATCTTATATAAATATTTTCAATATTGGTTGCCTTGTGAGTGAGCTTTACAAGAATAAAATGAGCACCCTTAGTAAGTTTCTCCACCACCACCATGATTTAATAATGTTGCTTGGTTGTTTTGGGCAGCTTAGAGATGAAATCCATTGTTACAACTTCCAATTTCCACTTAGGAATGGGTAATGGATATAAAAAACCAACTGGGTGTCTATGCTCAACCTTGAACTTTTGACATTCTAAACATTTGGCTATATAATCAGCCACATTCTTCTTCATACCTGGCCAATAATATTGGCCCTTGACAACTGCAATTGTCTTCGGGTAACCTGAGTACCCAACATAAGGCACATTATGCATTTCTTTTAACACCATACTTTTCAACTCTTGTAAATTAGGCACATAATTTTTTCCCTTATACATGAGGATCCAATCCCCTCTTAGCTCATAATTTTCAATTTTATGATGCAAATTACCCTATTGTAATTTTTTATTTATTTCCACATAGTGCTGATCTGATTTTGCAGCCTCTAAAATTTTGTCTTTCAAATCAAATCTGTACATGCTAATGGTTGTAGCATGCATCTCATGCACCCTCCTGTTGGTTTTGGAGCCTACTTATCTTCCTGATCCATAGGTCTTTGTTTTCAACCGTGTTTATACCCCATGAAGACTTTACACCCTGAAAGAATGTACACTCCTCCACGCGAGGGAGTGTAGGGGGGGTTAGCCCCACTTTGGGGTCCAGGGTAAGCGAGCCCCCAGAAGAAAAATTTCCTTGCAAATGTGTATTGTAATTTCATTTTAAATATGGACCATTCATTATAAGGTCGCATATCTGATGGTAGAAGTTATGTTACGGTTTTTTACCCTAGAAGGAAACCCTCTTTTATGAGGGAAATGTATTGCAGCTATGTATCAATGTGAATACTGTATTCTGAGAGAGGAGACTGTGAGAGAAAGAAGAGGAAGTTACAACATGTGTGATGTAGGTTGGATCCCTTCATTTGTTGGATAATAATAAATGAACGACCTGCCAATTTCTCTGGTGGACGTAGCCCACACTGGGAGAACCACATATATATGTGTCTCTATTGTATTGTGTATATTTTGTGCTTTATTTCCGCATTTGTTTTATTTTATTTCTCCATGATATTATTTTTCTAACAACTGGTATCCGAGTGAAAGGTAACTTGTAGGAAAAGAGGGTTTCTGGTTCAAGTGGGAGAAATGGTGGAATATGGAAAGTTTAGGGTCGAGAAATTTAACGACCGAAACTACCAGTTAGGGAAGATGCAGATGGAAGATTATTTATATCAAAAGGATCTGTTCCTACCATTGGGTGGAATAACAAAGAAGACGATGTCCATGAAGGACGAATAATGAGAGGTTCTTGACAGAAAGGCACTAGGAACAATACGGTTGATCCTGGTAGCGTCGATGGATTTCAATATCTCAAAAGAAAAGACAACGAAGAAGCTGATGAACACATTGGATAAATTGTATGAAAAACCCTCAGTGTCCAATAAGGTATTTCTAATGAAGATATTGTTTAATATGAATATGTCAGAAGGTGGGTCTATTGCAGATCATTTAAATGAATTTAACATTGTTACTAATCAACTAAGTTCTGTAAAAGTGGACTTTGATGATCAGGTCAAGGCTCTTCTAATCTTGTTCTCATTGACAGAAAGATGGAATGGCTTGGTCATGGTTGTAAGTAACTCTATATTTGGTTCAAACACTTTAAAATTTGATGATGTTGTTGGTGTTATCCTTAGTGAGGAAATGTGACAGAAAAGCACAGGTGGGACATTAGGTAATGCGTTGAACATGGAGAACAAGTGAAGACAAAAGGATAGAGGAAAGGGTGCAGGGAACCACTTGAATTCTAGGAAGTGAAGATCAAAATCCATATTTGGAAAGATAGAGTGTCAAAATTGTGGGAAGAAAGGAGATCTAAAGAAAGACTACAGATCTCCAAAGAAACAAAGAGATGGACAATGGAGAAAAATCAGGAAGCAAATGTAACATGTGATGTGTTACAAGATGCTTTGATTCTTTATGTAGATGATATTTATGAGTCTTGGGTAGTAGATTCAAAGGCTTCATTTCATGCCACACCCCATAGGAAACATTTTTTAGATTATGTTCACAGTGATTTTGGACAGGTTCATTTGGGAGATGATGCACCATGCAAAATTGTTGGAATGGGAAAGGTAAAAATAAATCAAAGAAATGGAAACCAATGATTGTTGAAAGAGGTAAGTCATGTTCCATATCTAAGGAAAAATCTAATTTCAACAGGGTAGTTGGAAAGTGAAGGTTGTATATCCATATTTACAGATAAGGTGTGGAAGGTCACCAAAGGATCATTGGTGATAGAAAAAGGACAGAAGGTAGGTACTTTGTATTTATGTACTGGTAATACTAACTCTTCTATCTCTTTAGCTTCTACAGAAGTATCTTGTGGTATCATAGGGTTGGACACATGAGTGAGAAGGGGATGTAGATACTTCACAAAAGAAATTTCTTTCCAGATCTTAAACAAATTGATTTGCATTTCTGTGAGAATTGTGTTTATGGAAAGCAGAAGAGAGTCAAATTTCTCAGAGTCAGAAAATAAAAGAAGAGTGAAAGGTTAGAGCTTGTGCATAAATATGTATGGGGACCATCTTAGGTATCATCTCTTGGTGGCTCTCTTTATTATGTTACTTTTATTGATGATGCAACTAGAAAAACTTGGGTTTATTGCATTCGATAAAAATATGATGTTTTTGATACTTTTAAGAAATGGAAAGCTTTGGTTGAGAATGAGACAAGAAACAGTTTGAATTTTCTCAGATAAGACAATGGAGGTGAATATTGCAGCAAGGAGTTTGATGATTACTATTCATACCATGGGATTCATAGAGAGAAGATAGTTCCAGGAACACCACAAGAAAATGGTGTGTCAGAAAGGATGAACATGACAATCATGGAGCGTGCAAGGAGTATGATATTGCGTGCTGGTTTTCCCTTACAGTTCTAGGCAGATTTTGTAGATATTGTTGTTTACTTAATAAACATAGGACCTTCAATCTCTTTGGATGGTATAATTCCATAGGAGGCATGGACATGTAAAAAGGTAAAATATTCCTTTTTGAAGAATTTCGGTTGTGGATCATTTGTCCATATTGATAAAGAAAATAGAAGAATTCTTGAGGAAAAATCCAAGAAGTGTACCTTTATTGGATACAGTGTTAATGATTTTGGTTATCGCTTATGGGATTATGAAAATAAAAAAATCATTAGGAGTAGAGATGTCATATTCATTGAGAAAGTCATGTACAAAGATCAGTTGCAGGGAAAGAAACAGGAAAAAGAAAAACCGGAATACACAATGCTTGATGAGATCACTGAAAAAGAAATTCCAAAGGTACCAGAAAATCAAAATGTACAACAACATGATCAACATGTATCTCAAACTCCTGCAACTATTGTTAGAAGATCTACCAGGTTAAGTAGACCCCATGAACGATACTCTCCTTCATTGTATTATTTATTGTTGATTGATTTTGGTGAACCAAAATGTTATGGAGAGGCAATGCAAGTTGACACTAAAAAGAAATGGGAGCAAGGCATGAAAGAGGAAATGGATTCCTTGGTAAATAAAAATACTTGGGACTTGGTTCAATTTCCTATAGGAAAAAGAGCATTGCAAAATAAATGGGTTTACAAGTTGAAGGAAGAAGATGGAGGAAAAAAATGGTACAAGTCTAGACTTGTTGTAAAGGAGTTTGCACAAAATAAAGGTATAGATTTTGATGAAATATTTTCTCTTGTTGTTAAAATGACTTTAATTAGGACTATTTTAAGTCTTGTGGCATTATAATATTTGCATCTTGAACAGTTAGATGTAAAAACAACTTTTCTCCTTGGGGATTTGGAAGAAGAGATTCATATGCAACAACCATAGGGGTATGAGGTCAAAGGAAAGGAGAATTTGGTATGAAGGTTGAAGAAGAGCTTGTATGGCCTAAAGAAACATCCAAGGCAATGGTATTTTGAGTTTGACAGGTTTATGATAGAACAAGGTTATAGTATATGTCATTCTGATCACTATGTTTATTTTAAAAAGATAGAAAATGGAAGTTGTATTATCTTGCTATTGTATGTGATGACATGCTTGTTGCAGGGTCTAATATGTAGGATAAAAATGTGCTCAAGAAGAAATTAGATAATTCATTTGCAATCAAGGATTTGGGTGCTGCAAAGAAAATCCTTGGTATGAGAATAATAAGAGACAGGAAAAATCACAAATTGACACTGTCTCAGGGTGAGTACATAGAGAAGGTGTTGGAAATGTTTAGAATGCAGACTGAAAAACCAGTTAGCACACCTTTGGCCAACCATTTAAAATTAACTAAGAAAATGTGTCCCAAGACATAGGAGGAGATAGAATACATGTCTAGGGTCCCTTATTCATTAATATTTGGCAGTTTGATGTATGCAATGGTTTGCAAAAGAATAGATATTTCACATGTAGTGGGATTTGTTAGTAGGTATATGAACAATCTAGGTAAAGAACATTGGGAGACAGTAAAGTAGATTCTCAGGTATTTGAGAGGTACTTCTTCTCCTGCATTATGTTTTGGAGGTTCAGACACTATTCTACATGGATTTGTTGATTTAGATATGACAGGTGATAAAGATAGTAGGAGGAGCACCACAGGGTATGTTTTTACTATAGGTGGAACAACAGTAAGTTGGATTTCGAAAATGCAAAAGGTTGTTTCACTTTCAACAACAGAAGAAAATTATTTTGTTTCTACAGAGGTTAGTAAATAAATGATTTGGTTACATAGGTGTATGGAGGAATTAGGAAAGAAGCAGGAGAATAACAGGTTATATTGTGACATTGAGAGTTCCATTTATATTGAAAAGAACTTAGCCTTCCATTCAAATACTAAGCATATAAATATCAGGTACCATTTCATACGATTTGTCTTGGAAGATGGACATTTGAAGTTGGAAAAGATACTCACTAGCCAGAATCTAGCAGACATGTTAACAAAGGGAGTAACCAGAGAGAAACTGAGTTCCTGCTCATTTTTAGTTGGTATTCAAGCATGAAGGTGAAGATGAGAAATTTTCCAGGCCCAAGAAGGATCATAGTCCATCATATACAACAATGGTGGCATTGTTGAGATAAGTCTCCAACTGGGAGATTGTTGGTTGTGGAGCCTGATTATCTTCCTAATCCATACGTCTTTGTTTTCAACTGTGTTTATACCCCATGAAGACTTTACACCCCAGAATAATGTACACTCCTCCACGTGGGGGAGTGCAAGGGGGGGTTACTCCCCCTACGGGGTTCGGGGGAAAATCCCCCGAGGGAAAAATTTCCTTGTAAATGTATATTGTAATTTCATTGTAAATCTAGATCGATCATTATAAGGCCATAGATTTGACGGTAGAAGTTATGTTAGGGTTTTTTTCCCTAGAAGGAAACCCTCTTTTATGAGAGAAATTTATTGCGGCTATGTATCATTATGAATATTGTATTCTGAGAGAGGAGACTGTAAGACAAAGAAGAGGACGTTACAATGGGTGTGTTTTCAGTTGTATCTCTTCATTTCATAGATAATAATAAAGGAAGGACCTGCCAATTTCTTTGGTGGACATAAACCACACTGGGTGAACCACATATATCTCTGTCTCTATTTTGTTGTGTATCTTCTGTGTTTTATTTCCGCATTTGTTTTATTTAATTGCTCCATGATCTTTTTTTTATAACACCTCCTACTGAGTGCATCAACCACCTTGTTCTCTTTATCTTTGATATGATTTATATCAAAGTCATACTCATTAAGGAATTCCAACCATCTTCTTTTCCTGGCATTTAAAGTTGGTTGTCCAAACAAATATTTGAGACCACTACGATCTATCCTCAACTCAAATCTCTTCCCCATAAGGTAGTGCCTCCACATATTCAAAGCATGCACTATGGCTACCAATTCTAAGTCATGAGTGACATAGTGCATTTCATGTTCTTTTAATTTCCATGATTCGTGACATAACACATGCCCATTTTGACTAAGGACTCCCCCAAACCCTTCTTTACAAGCATGCATGCATGCATACAATGAAGTCTTCATTTGGATCAACAATCCTTAATGTTGGGGCACTTTTGAATAAATACTTCAAGTTTTGAAAGCGTCTTTCACACTCAGGGGTCCATTCAAACCTCACACCCTTCTTTTGCAATGAAGTGATTGGTTGTACAATCTTTGATAATACTTTAATAAATCTTCTATAATAACCTGCAAGCCCCATGAATGATCTCACCTCTGAGACATTCTTTTGTGTTGGAAATCTTTCAATAAATCTTATATTTTCCGTATCCACTGTGATCCCTTCCTCTGAGATGACATGACCCAATGATAAAATGAACACTTTCTCAAATTTTCATATAACTTCTACTCCCTCAATACTTGTAGCACCATCCTCAAGTGTTTCTCATGATCTTCTTCATACTTAGATTAAATAAGTATGTCATCCAAAAATACAATTACAAACTTATCTAAGTAATCTATGAAAATATCATTCATCAAACACATGAAGACAACTGGTGCATTTGACAACCCAAATGGAACCAATGTGAAATCATAATGTCCATACCTCATTTTGAAGGTTGTCTTGCTGATATCTTATTCTTTAATTCTAACCTAGTGATAGCTTGATCTGAGGTCAATCTTAGAGAATATATTGGCATCCTTCAGCTGATAAAAAATATCATCTATCCTTGGCAAAGGATAATTATTCTTCACAATAACCTTATTAAACCAATTGAAGTCAATGAAAACTCTCAAGGTTGTTGGGTTGTTACATTATTTCCAATGAAAGTCTAGTTGAGGTGAATTGAATCATGGTTGAATTTGAGGTAGATCGAAAACATCGACTGCAAGTCGAAGTCGAGGTGGATGGACAACAGGTCGAAGTCGAGGTAGATCGACAACAAGTCGAAGGTCAAGGGAGACGATTGGGTAAATTCAAAGTTGAAGATATCGACAACAAGTCAACTAAGAATAGGTCGAAGTGTGGGTGTGAGATGACTGACTAGAGATTGAATGAAGGCTGACTGGTAGTCGACTAGTAAACTCAAATTAGAGTCAACGGTAACAGAATCCCAGGATTTGCGGGATTTGTAGCCAATAATATGCATGGATTTGTGATTGTGTTTGGGTGCTAATATTTAGGGTTTTTCATGTTGTAAAGCCTATTAAGAGGGGCGTTGTAAGGTCATAAAGGCTGCCACTGTAAGGTAATTTGATAATGCTAATGCATGGTAATCGTAGGTTGTTGGTCATGCATATGTAAGTCGTTTTGGCTACAATGTTGTTCTTTCCTCTGCAAGAAGGTATGATGTTGATTGTGTCTTAGGTGTGGACCAAGGTTAGACATGTAACCTTTTATTATGAATGAATAAGAAAAAAAGAGAGAATAACTCTCAAAGGAATGTTGGTTTTCCCAGTTAAGGGTTTCTAGGGTAAAATATCGGTGTATTGTGTGATTGCTTGTGTCATTTGCATTCTTTATTAAATTCTTCTTCTCTTCTACTAGGATTAGTGTGGAAGTTCTCTACATTTCCTGACATGTGGTATCAGAGCTTAGTTCTTCCCTGAAAACTGAGTTATCATATCAGTGTAATTCTTTGACGAGCATATACGATATTGATTTTCCAATCTTGAATCTGAGAACTAAACCCTAGGTACAATAAGAGTCGTAATTCATAAATTGTTTTAAATATCGCGGTAAAAAATGACAAGCACTTCTAGAATAGAGATAGAAAGATTCAATGGCGAGAATTTTGAGCTTTGGAAGATTAAAATGGAAGATATTCTTATGGATCAAGAACAATGGACAACATTATGTCCAGATACCTAGTCGACGTGCATGTCGATGGAAGAATGAGAGAAACTCGAAATAAAACAAAGAAGTACGATACATATTTGTCTTGCAGATTCGATACTGTTGAATGTATTGGGTGAATATTCGGCCAAGAAACTGTGGGACAAGATGGGAAGCTTATACCCGTTGAAACATTTGGTAAATAAGTTGTTTTTTAGAAAGAAACTATATCTTCTGAGGATGAGTGATGGTAACTTGGTGACTGAGTATTTAAATGTGTTTAATACCGTGTTAAGATAGTTATCGTCTATGGATATAAATATCATTGATGAGGAGAAGTGTATTGGCCTATTATATTATTTTCCAGACTCCTAATATATCTTATTCGTGGATATTGGGAGTAATACAACCACACTAGCGCTAGAGGACATGGTTTCTTCTCTGTTGTCAAAAGAAATGATAAGAAAGAACATGGAAGGATTGACCAAATATGCTCTGGTAGTGAGAGGTCAAATGGTAGATAGAGGTAAAGGTATATTCTCTTGTAGAAAGTTCAAGTCAAAGGGTAGATCTAAATCCCCAGCTCATTCGATGTGAAGATGCTAGAAATGTGGTAAATCTGGGCATTATAAAAGGGACTATAAGTCGAAGGAAACAAAAGGTAGTGTTGGACCCATCGAGAAGCAGTCGACTAAGAGAATGATGACCTCGGAAAAGGGAGGTGATGTATATCTAGCGTCAAACAATACAAAACCAGATGAATATGTTTGGTTGATCAACTCAGGAGCATCCTATCATATGACACCACATAAAGAATGGTTCTGTGAATATGACTAATATGATGGGGGTGATGTGTTCTTGGGGGACAACTCGACAACCAAAATTTTTGGATGGGGAAGAGTCTGACTAACACTGCAGGATGGGAGGAAAATAACCCTTCCAGGTGTGATACACATTCAGGGTTTGGAAAGAAACTTGATATCGTACAACAAGATGAGTGATGCAAGTATGCATACTCTATTTCAAAAGTATTCTTGTAAGATGGTAAGAGGTGCGATGGTATTAATGAAGGGAGTTCATATTGGTACCCTATACAATTTGTTAGGGAATTTTGACTCGACTGGATGCAACAACATCGTTTTTCCTGAAATCAAATCGAATGTGACTCGACTCGACTTGATGTCGAGAAAACTCTACTCGAATCAAACTAAGTCAGTTCAAATCGAATCAACAAGACATGATGAACTAGATTCGACCAGGTTATGGCACGAGAGGATCAGACACATTGGAGAAAAAGGACTTCGAGCTATGCAAAGAAAAGGTATGGTCAAATTTTTTCTTGAATTTGGCTTAGAAGTCAAATTTTGTGAACATTGCATATATGGGAAACAAATTCATGTGAGGTTCCCATCTGGAGTGACAAGGGAAAATGGTGGCAGAATATCCAACAATACTGAGAGGGGGGGGGTGAATCACTATTGCCTACTTTTTCCTTTTATCTTCGTCCATATTAAGCATACATATTAATTATTCAATTAAGAAATATATCATGAACAACAAACCCTTATGAACACAACATTTTATTGTGGAACCCAACAGGGAAAACCACCAACTCTTTTCTCATTAATAAAAAGTTCTTTTGCAAAACTGTTTTCAAGCTACAACTTGGTGGAGAGACATTCCCCAAATTTCTTCAACTACAACTGAAGGAATGTTGCCACACCCCATTTAACAAATGCAACTGGAAGGATTCACCCACACCCTCATTCACTAGTACAAACTGGTAGGAGACTTCAACCCCCTGTTTAGTCAGCCACAACTGACAAGGAAGCACCAAATCCCTCTATTCACCAACACCAGCTGGTAGGAGGATTTGACCCCTTGTTTAGTCAGCTACAACTGACAAGGAAGCACCAAATCCCCTGCAGGCTCCAACCTTCCCTTGCACCATCCAATCACCCTTAGTTTATAATGCAATTCATTCTCTTTTGTACTTCACTGAATTTGACTCATACAACCATTGTTGTATTTCTACTTGTCTTCTGCAACCTTTGCTTGTATGGTCTTCTGTATCAAGTATTGGATTGCATAGTTGTTTCTTTGTCTTATTCTGTTCTTGATCTTCAATAAGACATTGACAGGCACCTTAGAACAAATAGTTCTTCATCTTGGACTCTGTTTCTGTTTTCGATCTTCTAATGTGAACCATAGAGACATAATCTTCTCACCACTTTTTCTCATTTATATAATCTTCAAACATGTGTGAAATTTAAAACATCGTGTCCCTTTATTTGAACCATTGTACCTTTTCATTTAAAATGATAATCTAAACTTTAATTAATATCATTTTTCCTTTTTATTCTTTATTCATATTTTCATGATTTAATTCTCTTTTAATCATGACTATGTATTGGTTCATTTTTGTTTGTCATGAGTTGATCACATTTTAATTATCTTTATCGTGAATACCTTTCATAAATTGATCACAACATGGATCAATTTTATCCTTTATACTTGTTCACGGATCTCCGTTAATTTCACAGAGACCAAATACTATGGAGGCACTTCCTTCAAGCCATTTCATATAACCATGCGTTACAGAACCACTGGCTTAACAATTTCCGCAATGCATTACACTCTGCAATGTCAAACCTCTTTACAATATGACCAATGGAGGTGACCTCACTCTTAAGGAAATTTAGACCAAATGAGCGTTTGATCTCTTCTCAATTCAACACCCACAATTCATCCTCCTGACGAGATAGACGGCTGATGGGTTTTCGACGTTTAGACATTCGAGTCTTCATGACTTCACACTTTACTAAACTCATGATCACGAAATCGCTAAAACAATCGGATGGTTCATATTACCCACTGAGATGGATGGTTGTCGGAATTTCGACACTTTTCCATTTGGGTCTTCGTTACGTCCAACCTTTCAAAACTCTCGATTATGATATCACCGATTACATCTCAGAACCATATGACTAACTGCGGTGACTAGGTGCTAGACCGAACACACACTTTGAGTGCTTTATTAGAGCCAATGGTAGTCATTCAATCACCCACTGATATGGACGGTTGTCGGGATTTCGATGCTTTTCCCATCGAGTCTTCATGACCTCCAATAGTTCAAAAATCTGGATTATGATATCACCGAAACGATCGAACGACTCACAATACATATCTGAACCAGATCAATGGTTAGTGTTTAATCCTTACACTATCCTTCCACTATTGTAGATCGACAACTATGACTTAATCATGCATTGAGATGGATGGTTGTCGTAAATTCGACGCTTTTCCCATCGGGTCTTCGTGACATCCATCATGTCAAATCTCCTGAAGTTGTAACTCTACTGACGTGTGTCCATTTCGAAATTTTGGCATTCGGTACTTTGAAATATTAGAGTACTTTCTTACTATGCAAAACTCCCTAAGTAGAAACTCCCGACGTGACGTAAACTTGCTGACATCACTTGATGACTTGGCATGTGTTGAGTAGCTACCACGTGTCACTCTGATTCATAACTTACATGTGTCTAAAATGCCAATTTCAATTTGACACTTGTCACTTTCTAACTGAGCCATGTGTCCTTGTTGATGTGGTCTGTCATTGACATTAGTCAATATGACGTGGACCTTGATACATGTCTTCCTCCTTGACTTCGTATCTTCGGCTTTCGGGGTATTGAAAAACTCTCGTTGCTGATTCTCTAAACCACAAATCCCCGAATTGTTGATCTTATGCCACGTGCCCGCCTTCCAACCGACGACGAGGATCTCTTCAAAATTTCAGACTTTGCGAGTTTGGGATCCTTGAGTTGTTGTCACTCCAATTTATCCGAGTCTAGAGTTTCGAAGGAACTCACAGATAACCGTCATGAAGCTTCTCCCAGATCTAACGATCCTCGAAATACATCAAATATTGTTGTTCGATCAGGATCTAGGATCGATGGTCCATGACCCTCCATGATCCAATGGTCTAGATCATATCACAATTTCATGATTTCATGCAACACTATCTTTGAATTTCCTGATTTGCGAGTCAACGAAATTACAATAACTTGCCACATGTCCTCTTGATCCAATGGATCAGATCATTTTGCTACTTTGGAGTGTTAACTAATTCGTGGGCTTATCCTCTTTGCAGCTCCACTGGATTTGACGGTTAACGGGTATTATTGAAGAAGATCAATGGTCACGATCTTTCAATGGTCCTCAATCCCACGTTCACTCAAATGACTGATGTGCGTTGTATCAGACAATCAACATAGTCAAACTCTTGATCAAATGGCTACTAAGGCTTCTCACTCTGATCGAATGGTTGATGAGATTTTGGTATTCATGTTGTTTTCTCCTCCTGTTCACTATCATAGGAACATTGTTGATCCTATCGTGATAAAAAATAATCATGTACTGCGTTTTCCCTTCTGTGCTTTTGATCTTCATATTGTTCGCTCCTCCTGTTAACTCCTCCTCTTGAGCTTGCGTTGTCGATCTCTACACACTGTTTAACATCATCTGCTAACTGATATACTTGTACTATCGATCTGTGCACACTGTATGACATCTTCTGATGATTGATATACTGTTGACATCAATGACAACACATCTGTGGTAATTCATCATTAACAACAAATCATCACATTGATTGTTGACATCAATGACTGTTGACATCAATGACAATCTGTCCAACAAATGGGATTATAGAACTGGTGCATAGTGATGTGTTTGGCCCTGTTATAGTGCCTTCACTTGGTTTATCCCTATATTATGTCTCCTTTATAGATGATTTTTCTAGGAAGACATGGATATATTTCCTGAGGAAGAAATCATAGGTTTTTGAGAGATTTAAGGAGTTTAAAGCTCTTGTGGACAACCATATAGAGAAGAGGATTAAAGTCTCAAGGACTGAAAATGGTGGCGAATTATTTGGAAAGGAATTCAATCAATTCTATAATAAATGTGGCATAACATGCCAAAATACCACACCATATACCCCACATCAAAATGGAGTTGTCGATAAAATGAACAAGACATTGATGGATAAGGAAAGGAGCATGCTTAGTGGTGCTGGGTGTTAGGACCACATATTGTACTCTTTTTGCCCATACTTTTTGCTATTATTTTACCCTTCATCATCTACATTTTGACTTATACTATCATTTCACCTGATCATTCCAAGGTATACAACGTCCTTTCTCATTACTTTATGCTTAATCCGTTCTGCATAATACTTTACATTACTTTTGAACCT
>JZKD02S1945355.1:443298-458426 GCA_000966675.3 Picea glauca | reverse complement strand
ATTGAGCATATATAGTGCGCAACTATCTTTGAAACAAAAGACTTCCCTGGGTTGATAATTTATGTTTCACTTGGTTGTTTGAAATTAATTAAGCAATTATAGTGACCAACACTGGGATCGCACAAGAAGTTTGGGCAGAGGAAGTCAAGATTGAAAGATATATGGTAGATATGTCTCCTTCATCGGTGCTATTTGACACGACTCAAAATGAGGTATGATCGGGTAAGAATCCTTCGGTGGCACATCTCAAAGTATTTGGTTGTGATGCATTTGTGCATGTTCCCAAGGAAAGAAGGAGAAAGATGGAAAATAAGGAAGTCAAATGTATTTTCATCGGATACAAAGAAGGAATGAAAGGATATAATCTATGGGATTTTGCATCAAGGAGAACAATGTACAATTGAGATGTGGTATTTAGAGAAGTCGAACGTAAATCTGAGCTTGAGGAAGCTATTCAAACTGAGAATAATTTGGATACGGTGTGCTTTGAATTGAGGAATGAAGAAGATGATTCAAATGAGTTGATTGAATCCGAGGAAGAGGTGGAGAAATTGACTCTATTGGTAAGGAGGTAAGAAAGAATAAGAAAACCATTTGAAAGGTATATTCCACCCAACTTTCATTCCACATTCGTGTTAAATGCCATCGACGATGATCCCAAGTCATTCGGTGAGGTAGTCGAATCGACAACAGGTAAACTCTGGAAGGATGCCATGGTCGAAGAGATGGAATCCTTGTACAAGAATGAGATATGGGATTTAGTCAAGTTACCTAGTGGAAGGAATCCCGTCGGTGGAAAGTGGGTGTTCAAGAAGAAGATGAATGCCCAAGGACAATTCGATAGAACAGATGGATGTGAAGAAAATGTTCCTACATGGGGACTTGAAAGAATAAATCTACATGAAACAACCTGAAGGATTTGTGGTAAAGGGCAAGCAAGAGTTGGTGTGAAAACTCAAAATATCACTTTATGGTCTAAAGTGATCACCAAGGATGTGGTACTAGAAGTTTGAAACCTACATCCTTAGTTTGGGATTTGTGAGAATAAAAGATTATCACTGCATAGATTCTAAGGAAGAAGGTGGGAGTTTCATATATGTATCTTTGTATGTCTATGACATGTTGATGATTGGAAAAAACATGGACCAAATAAAGTAGGTGAAGAAGAAACTATCCTCCAAGTTAGACATGAAGGATCTCGATGGAACTAACTTCATTATGGGAATGAGGATTAAGAGACATCGAGCCACTAGAAAGCTTTGGTTGAATCATACGAAGTATATTGAAACAATTCTAAAATGATTCAACATGCAGGATTGCAAACTGGTGAAGGTGTCAATTCCAATGGGAGCAAGGCTTACTGTTGAACAGTGTCCAAAGACACAAGAAGAAATAGAGTACATGGCACATGTTCCTAATGCAAGTGTGGTTGATAGTATAATGTATGTGATGGTCTACACTTGACCAGTCATTACCCATGCAGTGGGAGTGTTGAGTAGGTACATTTCGACACCTGGAAAGGAGCATTGAACAACTCTCAAGAGAGTATTCAGGTATTTGTGTGGCACGAAGGATTATGCTATATGATACCAAGGAAAACCTCAAGGTGACAGTGGTAAATTAGATCTACATGGATTTTTCGACATTGATTGGGATGGAGATATGGTTCGATGAAGGTTGACCAACTGATATGTATTCAATATGTTCGATGGAGAAATAAGATGGATGAGCAAGTGATAGGTGGTCGTATCCTTGTCGACAACAAAAGATGAATAAATGGTGGCCATTCATGGAAGAAAAGAAGCAGTATGGCTTCAAAGGTTGTGTTTAGGTATCGGGTTTGAGAAAAGAGATGAGGTAAGTTGTGACAGTCAAAGAGAAATATTTATGGAAAAGAACCTTTCTTATCATTCAAAGACTAAGCACATTGATGTACAATACCATTTGGTAAGAGACATGGCAGAAAGTAACAAGGTGCTACTGGAGAAAGTAGACATGTTGGAAAATATATCAGACTCATTGATCAAGTCTGTTAGTGCTGTGAAGTTCTCTTGGTGAAAAGAGGCAATGGGCATTGCTTCCCTGGGTTTGTGAATGAAAGTTCAGGAATCTCATGTTTCAGCAAAGAAGACAACAACTAGGATAATGTTGGGTTGTTATATTCTTTGCAGTGAAAGTCTAGTCAAGGTGAATCGACTGATGGTTGAAGTCGAGGTAGATCGAAAACATTGACAACATCGACTGTAATTCGAAATCAAGGTGGATTGATAGCAGGTCAAAGTCAAGGTAGATTGATAGAAAGTTGAAGGTCAAGAGAGTTGATCAGGTAAATTAGAAGTTGAATATATCGAGGCAAGTCAACTGAAAAGAGGTCAAAGTGAGGGTGTGAGACAAACAACTAGAGACTGAATGAAGGTTGACTAGTATTCGACTGGTAAACCAAACTTGGAGTCGACTGTAATAGAATCCTGAGATTTGCGGGATTTCTAGCCAACAATATGCATGGATCTGTAACCATTTTTGGTCACCAATATCTAGGGTTTTACCTATTGTAAATCCTATAAAGAGGCATGGTGTAAGTCTGTAAAGGCTGTTGTTGTAAGGTAATGTGATAATGCTAATGCATGGTAATCGTAGGTTGTTGGTCATGCATATTAATCCATTTTGGATACAGGGTTGTTCTTGCCTGTGTAAGAAGGTATGATGTCGATTATGTCTTAGGTTTGGAACAAGGTTAGACATGTAACCTTTTATTTTAAATGAATAAGAAAACAAGAGAGAAAAACACTCAAAGGAATGTCGGTTTTCCCAGTTAAGGGTTTCCAGGGTAAAACATTAATGTACTGTGTGATTGCTTGTGTTATTTTCATTCTTGATTAAATTCTTCTTCTCTTCTCCTAGGATTAGTGTGGAAGTTCTCTGCATTTCATAACAAAGGTACCATCCTTATTTTTCACAAATAACATTGGGGAACCCCAAGGTGACACACTTGGGCATATATACTCCTTCTTCAAAAGTTCTTCAAGTTGCATTTGTAATTCCTTCAATTGTGGTGTACTCTTCCTGTAAGGAGTCTTGGATACTGGGGTTGATTCAGACATCATATTGATAGAGAAATACATATCTCTCTTGGGTGGAAACCCCTATATTTCTCTAAAGACATCTTCAAACTCTTTTAGGACTACATAGTCTTCAATATTTGACACTTTATCCTTAGGTGTCTCTTCCATATGTGTTGCAAATATTTGACACCCTTTACCAAAGATTTTCTTCATCTATAAGGATGAAACATCTCTGATAGTTACTGCCCTTGGAATACCTTGAACTTTCCTCAAGTTCCCTTCATTATCCAAGCAAGTAAATTCCTTATTATAACAGTCTAAGACAACATGATGCTTTTCCAACCAATCTATACCAATTAGTCAGTCATATGATCCCAAAGGGATGATGTTCAAATCCTCCCGTGTTTCTATTCCATTCATGTCCATTGGACATGCCTTAACCATCTCATTAATTTTTCTTTTAGTTCCTAGAGCTAGTTGCATCAACCAAGATTTCCCAAGCTTACTTCTTTGGAAATGAAATATTTCCACCATATTAGGATCTAGATATCTATGACTAGCCCCTGAATCAATTAAAATAACAATGGGTTTGTTGTTGATCTTACCTTCCACTTCAATCATATGAGACTGGAACTCAACTTGCTTTTTATCCAGGGCTTCATAGATCCTTGACACGTTTATGCCCATGTCCTCCATTGTATCATCTTGTTGTACATTGTTAACAATCCTCTCTTTTTCATTTCTATGAGGGAAATCTCTGTACATGTGATCTCCCTCACAATTGCAACACTTCATTAGTTGTTTCCTTGGTATTTTCCCCATTGCTTCTGTCATTATGGACTCCTTGGAAGATTTCTAACCTTGATAATTATTTTTGAAGAATGATGACTTGGCCCCCTTCTTCCTTTTCTCCACATTTCCTTTCTTCTTGTCTTCCCAAGCCTTTTGGAAATTTGTTCTTCCTCTATGTTGATCATACATGAATTTATCTCTCCTTATAGTTTCGTCCAGTGTCTTGGGATCATCATACTATATCTTATCACTGAAAATTGATGGCAACCCTCTTATATACCTTTGAATCTTGACATGTTCATCCTTGATGAAATAAACATATTTCAACATCTCTAAGAATCTCCTTTCATACTCATCTATGGTCATACTTCCAAGCTTAATTTCAAAGAAATCCAAATTCTTATCAAAATAACTCTTGGTTAAGTACTTCTTCTGAAAGAATCTTTTAAACTTCGTCCAAGTAGTATTCTTATCATCAATATGTTTCACATGCACAAATTGGTCCCACCACATGGATTCTTTCCCCATCAACTGGTAGATTGAAATTCTCCCTTCTATTCGTGAGGAGTAATTATGTAACTGAAAGTACTTCCTCATGCCCAAAATCCATATCTCTACATCTTCATCCTTCTTATGCTCACCATAAAATGTAAGAGGATTGATCTTATTCATATCTCCTTGTAGCTCATCTACCCCAGACCTATTCTTATGATTTCTAGAAAGATATGGAATTGAACTATTGTGTTCTCTCCTAAATTAATTCCTTGGTGAGTGTTGATGATGCCTATCAACACTTCTTTCTTCTCTTCCTTTATCACGATACCCATGACTCCTTGAATTGCTTGATTATGTCTCCTTATCCATTTTCTTATCTATTATGTCCAAGCTATGCAACAACTTGATGTTGAATCCATCTTGCTGCTCCTTGGATTTCATAAGCCTCTCATTATCAACCTTATAACTTTTAACATCTTTTTTTAGACTCTTTATGGTCTCCACCAAGTTCATGCTCTCCTCCTTGTCTTATCTATGACTATTGGATTTTGTCCCTTCATTACCCATGCAAACATACAACCCTCTGACCTCATATTCACGGTTGTAGGTTCTTTATGCATCTTCCATGCCTCTCATCTATGTTGATTCTGATATATTTGTTGTTAACTCTGCAAAGTGTGCATGCAATAGTATTCGTTAGACTAAATAAATTTAGCAAGCTATTAGTTATGAATCATTATACCCTTTAGATACCCAGAAATAATATTTCTTATCCCATTTGAATTATACAACTCAATTCACATTTCTAGGTGAATAAACCAACTCTTATATCCAATACCTTTCCAATGACTACTTCTTTGCTCAATTATGAGTTATGAGCAGAAAGTTACGACTATTTAATACTACAAGTGACTTCTATGTCCTCCTGTGCATTTTTAGATTCCCAAATTTATATTTTGAATCCATGGATGTCTTCTATGGCTCAATATATTTTCATGGGCTACTTATGTTCCCCAATTCGCTTTTGGAGCAGGAAGTTATGTCCCTCAGAAGTTATCTGGGTCTCAAAATTTACCTTGCACTGTTTGGCCTATAACTTCCTCATATTAGCTCCGTTTGACGAACATTTTACACAGTTAGAAAGATCTCTCTGAGATTTATCATTTAATATGTAGAGATATAGTGTACCTTCATACAATTTTTTCTTGTGGTTTTCTCTTTCCTAAAAATGATGTTTAGGCCTCCAAAAATGGCCTACAAAAATATGACCTAGAAATCACTTTCATTTTCTAGTAATTTTCATTAATTTTTGAGAAATTTACTTTAAGTCCATTGACTAGGATTCTATTGTGGCATCCCGATTCCACCTGTAACCTCAAGGTGGCACCATGTCATCCCCTGACCACCCTTTCCATTCCCTATCGGCCTCTTACCTACCTCTTCCTTCTCCTTTATCTTTACATCCATTGGCACATATATTTCATTATTTTCTGGGCCTCCACATGCATTGGTTTCCTACTTGGTACCTTATCATTGGGTCGCAGGGATGGAAGGGCCCCATTTTTCACCCATTCTCCTCAGCTCATGAATTTTCACGTCGATTTTTGTTTGGTTCGTGTTTTGATTGTTTTATTGCAATGATCAAATTCGTTTTGCATCGATATTACATATGCTATGCTTCATATTAGCCATTTTGAAAGATTCTGAAAGGTTTATATATAAATTCACCATGAATTCACATCAGGTATGTATAATTGATGTTTTTGTAATGGTTTTGTGATTAATTTAGCTCAGTTCGATGTTTATGAAGATCTAATGCATGGTTTGCTTGCAACAAGGAAAAATCGCGGTCCGATCCTCCATCCAGTACCTCGTCTGACACACTTGTTCAACACTTGATCTGACATGTGATCCAACACTCCATCCAGCACGTGATCCAACACTCGAAGCACATTGGATATGGAGGTTGGTACATTGGCGGCCTTTGGTGGACAAATCAATGATCTGGGTTTTGTGCCCCCTTGTGGCCTCTAGCTATAGAGCTCGACACACCTCAAATTGGGCAGTTGTAGTGATCACTGAGTGGCTCATGAAATTTCTAGAAGATGTTGCTGTTAGAACTCATTTAATGAGTTTTTTATTTTTAGAGGAGGTCGACCTCTCAATCTGTAAATTTCTATAAATACCACTACCCGTGGCATGACTGAGAGAAGAATTTTGTTGTTTAATACAAACATTATCTGCAATTTTGTTCTAGAATTTGTTTTTATGATTAATGACAGTGTTGTGTTGATTTAACACCTTTGTTTACTTGTTGGAGTCTAGCCATGACCTGCTAGGGGGCCCACCAGTGGTCTGGGTGACCGTGTATATCAGTATATATTTTTTGTTCATCTTGTTGCTTATTTAGAATTTGCAATTGTTTCTTTACTGCATGTATTTCTCAATTTTAATTGTTGTGTATATGCCAATTATAACTTGTTAATCTAATTTGTTTTCCTTAATTGTAGATTGCTTGATTGAATTGTGTGGATCATATAGAGACATCCATGGTTATGTGTTGTTTACAGGTTGTAGGAGATGGTTAATTGTAGTATTGTGTCTTTTTCCTTCTTAGCTATAAATCATCTTGTAGGATACTAATTTAGATAGTTTTATTGAAGTCATGATTAATTACTTTGGTTCTGGTAATTGAGACAGAGCATTAGTTTAGACAAAGCATTAATTTAGACATAGCATTAACTTAGATAGAGAATTAGTGTAGACATAGTACATTAGTTTAAGATTGGTTTATTTGCAAGCTTTCACAGATTAGTTGTTTCAAGTTTTGAAAGCTCTAATTGAGATAGATTTAATTGCCATTTTAATTATTCTTTATAGGTCTATTTTGTTTATTGATTTTGCTTTAGCATGATGGGATATAAATAGATTTTGGATTATGGTTTCTAAAATAATTTTGGTTAATTTCAAAACATGATTTTTAATGATAGAATTAGTTCAATTTAGATCATGAAATGTCAGTTATGAATTTGAATTGTAATTTCTAGTTGACATTGATCAAGAATTAGAAGTTTGCACAGAGTGAATTTGAATTAGGATTTTTAATCATGATTTCATGAGTTTATATATTCTCTTGAAGTAGTGAATTTGAATAAGAGTGATTTTAATAGTTGATGATTGATGTATAAAGTTTAGAGATCACATGGATTCCAGAAATACTTAGTCTTGCTTCTATGATGGAAAAACTTTCTTTAGATTTACTTATTCACACTTTCCATTTCTCTATGGAAGTCAGTATTGAATTAATTCCTCTTGAATTGTCACTAATAGTCAAATGCCATCATGATGTTATTTGACACTGAAGACACAATCATCACCTTTGAATACTTTCTTTCCTTTTACTGCAAGCTAGAAATAGTTTTGATCAATTAGAATTTGAATACGGTCATAACAATTTTACTTTTGATTAAGTAGATTAAAATTTATTCTTCACGAAATAGAAATAGTTATGAGTTCTTTTTAAGAATAGAGTTCACTTGTCAAAATAGTCTTGATAGGTTAGTTGTTTACTTACTTACTTGCTCAGAGATAGATAGATCAAATAACTCGGAAATAGCTTACTTGGTGTTGCTTACTTAAAAGGAGATTGAATAGATTAACTAGATTTAAAATAGATTGATATTTGCTTATTTAGAAATAGTCCATAAATTTAGTGTTTGAAGTTTCCTAGGGTAAATAGTTCATAATCCTAGAATTAATTAAATCTCATTAATTGAAGGTTCCTTTATATAGAATTTGTTAATTAACTAAAATTGAAAAGAATCATCTCTTTAGAAAGTAGATTGATAGAGTGTTGATCCCTAGGTAGATAATATCCTTAGTTAGATAATAATTTCATTAGATTTTCTACCTTGGCTCATATAGTGCCACAAATCTAAGTTTACTTACCCCAGGTTGACAATTTAATTGAGGGAATTAGTGCACATAGAATACCCATTATTTTTGGTGTCGTTGTTGGGGAGTTGTCTTAAGCTAGGAAATAGTTAGGGAGTAGATCATTTATGAACCTTAGCATTATTTTGGTGGTAGGGAAACTTTAAGAAGAGAGGTAAGAACCTACGCATCTGTTATAGCAGGTTCCCGAAAACCGAATGGTAGTTTTTATTTTTATTTTCTTTCATGAACAAACCTAGGGACCCAAAGAGAAGATACAATAAAACCAAACCAAACCTTTCGATCAAGGTCCCTTATAACCTTTTTGGAGGAAGGAACACTCCACCCATAAAATGCACAGATCGATACCAAAAAATAGGGGTTAGCTCAACCCAAAGAGATAAACCAATCTCTGAAGAGACCAAAATCAGGAGCACTATAGAGAAGAAAATTGAAACATCAATAATAGTGGGACATGAGGCAAGACCACTTGAGCCTTCATCAGAACTAGCCAACACAACCTTTTCTTTTTCACCACCATCAGGGGACCCTAACTTTGTATATATCATTGAACCTGAATAGGTAAATAGTCTTTTTAGCAATTTAGCCAATATAACTGTTTTCCAAGTCGAAATAAAAACTTTGGAACCAACAGTTTCAACCAGATCGAGTAAAGTCCCAGACATACAAATAGTAGATAAATCTTCCCATCGAAGGGATACCTTTCCTGGGAAAGAACCTTGGGATACTTTGTTATATTCAAGGATAAAACCATTTAGGTACTCTCTCTTTGGAAACAAAACCAATATGGATGATCAGGAGGATCACAACCATGTAAGACACGATGAGGGAGAAGAAGTTGGAAACCAAACAGAAACCACCTTCGATTTTCCAATTTTGGATACCAGAAAAAATTCCAACATGAAGAACATTCCACTCTCGACACTTCCCACCTTTTATGGTAAAAGAAGTGAAGACCCGAATACCTTCCCATTTGAGTTTGACATATTGTGTAGGAACTACGATTACTTGCAATATGCCTAGAAACTAAAACTTTTTCCTACCACTCTCAAGGATTCCGCACTAAGATGGTTCATGGGTTTGGGAGAGTCCAGTATTAGGTATTAGGAAGACATGAAAGCTATATTTCTTAAAAAATACCAAGACTACTGCAAGTCCAAGGATTCTCATAATAATATTTTTAAGATCCAACAGTTTGCTAATGATAAGGATGAGAGTATCAAGGATTACATGGAATTTTTTTCTTATATCTCACATAAATCGAAGTACCATGACCTTCCATATGATGCAGTCAAGACTCTTTTCCTTAAAGGTATTTCAGAAGAATACCTAGAGACACTTAAACTGATGACATCAGGTGACATCTCCCATAAGCCATTTACTAAGATATGTGAAATGTGTAGGAATTACTCGAGAAGTAGAGCCAAAACGGGGAAGAATTCTCGGGATCCTTATAGTAGAAACCTAAAAATAGTTAGTTCAGGTGGTATCATAAGGGTATATATAGAAAACCTACTGGAGAACTTTAAAACCAATATCTTAAGTACAATAGGTTCCCAATTGGACACCCTAAATATTAAAAAGAAACAAGAGGAGGAGAATGTAGCAATGTGCATATTTTTTCCAAGATGCAGGAGGAAGAATTCCTCAAGGGAATTCCCATTAGATAATATTTCAGTTTGTGTCTTTTGCAATGAAGACCACCCAACTAAATAATTTCCATCATTTTCCGATTTATTAGCCATTTACAGAAGTGGGGATCCTATTATGCACCTAGGAGGCCATGGAATCCTAGGATTCGACCTACATACCAAGATCTACCACCCCAAGTTCCACCCTATTATCGACAACCACAATAATGGAACTCACCGAATTGGAAAAACTGGTCTACACAATATCACCATACTTGGCTACAAGGATGGAGAGGAGGGCATACCCAAGGAAACACCCAAGATCCACTTGTCCATATTCCCACTCATCCTTACCCCCAGTTTCCACTGAACATCCCACAACTTTTTCCAGGTTTTGTTCCCCCACCTTTGCCTCATATTCCACAACAACCCCAACAATACCAGAATACAAGGCTCCCCAAGACCGATATTATTACCGGCACAACCAGTGCCCAAACCCAATAAAAAACCAACTCAACCTCTTCACAATGTTGAGATGGAAACCTTTCCGATGTATGTTATTTCTCCTGTTCCATTGTAGGAGATTCAACTAAGGTCAGGAAAAGTTCAGGATAGACAAAGGCCTTCAGTAGTCATCCGGGAAGAAGAAGAAGATGAAACTCCTAAAAAAACCACGAATGAAACTGAGTGGGAGGATGTTATCATTCCTAAAGACCAGGAACCAAATATTCCCCCAAATGAATCTTCAAAGATTAAAAAAGCCCCTCCTTATCTAGAAAGATTAGTGATTGAGAAACCTGCGACCCGACTAGAATTTGACATTTTGAATGAATTGAAGAATATCTGTGTCAAAATTCCCTTGTTACAAGCCATAAAGGACATTCCAATTTACAGTAAGGTGGTCAAAGAATTGTGTATCAAGAAACCAGGTAGGAAGCATAAGGATCCTCCAACAGTACATTTGATAGGAGAATTCTTTGAATACATATCAGAGTAGCCTAGGGTCGCAAAGTATGGGAACCCAGGAAACCACGTAGTAACAATAACCATTAATAAGGTTCCCATCATAAACACTCTCATAGACATAGGGGAATCCATTAATGTTATGACTGTTACTACCTTTGATGAACTGCAATTAAAATCTCTTCTTAGACCTACCCCAACTATTTTGGAATTAACAGATAAGACAAAGGTTATACCTGGAGGGATCTTAGATTATATCATAGTTACATTAGCCTCATGGGAATACCTAGTAGAATTTCTTGTCATTCATTCAAAGTATCCTACTAAATGGCATCCCATTATCTTGGGAAGACCTTGGTTGGCCACAACCAATGCATTTATTGGTTGTAGAGAAGGTGAAATTACCATCTCAAATGGAATTTATTATAGAAGCTTACCATATACCCACTAGCTCAACCTATCATGGATAATCTATGGTGGCTTGAATGTCCACATGAGAATGAGGACTAGGAATAACTCGTGTTGCCGAGTGATCATTCTTGGGCACTTCAAGAGAAAACAACGTAAAATGTGATAAACCAGTTTATTTATGCTATCACATGTGTTGATTTTCCACAATGTTTCCCCCAATTTGAGTACATGTTTGGGGAAGAATTTCAGGAATAGTTGGACCAATCAACTTTGTCTTCGTCATCTTTGATTTTTGAGATAGATGAGTCTACCACATCTTATACCATGCCCTATGATATTAGTCTAGGGAAATTCCTACATATAAATTCCGGACTAGATGCAGACCAACAAAAACAGTTAGTAAATTTCCTTAAAGAACAATCAGGAGCATTCACCTAGGAATACACTAATATGAAGGGTATACACCCTGATACATGCATTCATCACATATATACCCAGGAAAAAGTAACACCTCTTAGGAAACCCTAGAGGAGGATGAACCTGACACTCAAGGATATAGTAAAAGAGGAGATACAAAATTTATTTAATGTCAGATTTATTTATCTGATCTCTGATAGAAAATGGTATCCCCGCTTGTAGTGGTTCCAAAGAAAATAACCGGGAAATGGATAATTTGTGTCAATTTCTGGGAACTTAATAAGGCCACTCTAAAGGATTATTTTCCCCTTCCTTTCACTGACCAAGTCATGGATACCTTGTCAGGGAAGAAATACTTCTCCTTCCTAGATGGATATAGAGGGTACAAACAAATTCTCATAGCACCCGAGGACCAGGACACAACTAATTTCACTTGTCCTTTGGGAACCTATGCCTATAGGGTCTTACCATTTGGTTTGTGTAATGATCCTGCCACATTTCAACGAGCAGTACTAGGGATATTTTCTGATCTTAGTCATGATTGTGTGGAAGTATACATGGATGACTTTACAGTATATGGAAATACTTACCATTAATCCCTAGATAATCTAGAGAAAGTCCTTACAGATGTCAATAAATGAACCTATCCTTAAGTCATGAAAAATGTAAAATGTTGTTGACTGAAGGAAAAGTCTTAGGACATCACGTTTCATCTGAAGGGATTAAAATGGATCCTGCTAAGATTGAGGTAATTGTCAAAATTCCACCCCCCAAGACTCAAAAAGAGGTAAGAAGCTTTCTTGGACATGTCGGATACTACCGACAATTTATTGAAAATTTCACAAAGATTGTTGCATCCATGTTTGGATTGTTAATAAAACATGTTTATTTTCTTTGGAATGACCAGTGTCAAGCCTCCTTTGAAACTCCAAAGTCTAATTTATTTGTGGCACCAGTTCTTAGGGGACCCAGTTGGGCCCTTTCATTTCACAGATCCACTGATGCCTCTGATACTGCAATAGGAGGAGTATTAGGGCATAAAGAAGACCATCAGTCCTATGCCATTTATTTTTTGAGTAAAAACTTGTCCCCTGTCGAGTTAAACTATACAGTTACCGAAAATGAATTCTTGGCAGTGGTCCATGCCATCAATAAATTTCTCCATTACATCACAGGGTAGAAATTATTTGTACATACATATCACTCTACCGATATATTTCTCATGAATAAACCTATTACCAATGGCCAAGTGACTAGGTGGCTCCTATTATTGCAAGAGTTCAATATCACCGTCCTTGACCGACCTGGAAAGGAGAATTTAGTAGTTGATTTTATTTCATGCATAAAACATGAGGATGATGATATTCCTATTGATGATAGTTTTCCATATGAGCATCTCTTTTCCCTCTTTGTAAATATCCCCATGGTTTGCAGACATGGAAAATTATTTGGCTACTAGGAAGTTTCCAACTCATTTGTCACCTCATGAAAAGCGTAGAATTATCATGCAAAGTGCTAACTACTCTTGGGGTTTCCATGACCGTTTTCATACTGGACCAAACTTGATTATTCCTAGATGTGTCTGAGAATATGAGATACCATAAATCCTATGAAGTTGTCACGATGGACCATGTGGTGGCCATTTTTCTGACAAACGTACAACATATAAGGTGTTACATTCAAGTTACTATTGGATTAGCATTTTTAAGGATGTTGCCAAATATGTGAAGAGTTGTGATAGCTGTCAAAGGATAAGAAGACCCACATCAGCTAATGAAATGCCCTTACATGACCAAGTTATGATAGATCCTTTCAAGAAATGGGACCTTGATTTTGTAAGACCAATTTCATCCATGTCTCATAAGAAGAACTATATTTTGGTTTGTACGGATTATTTCACCAAGTGGGTAGAAGAAAAATCCTTATTTAGGGCTACTGAAAAATTTGTTTTTGAATTCATTTATGAAGACATATTTACCCACTTTGGTGTTCCTCATGAAATTGTTACAGACCAGGGCACCCAATTCACTTCCAAGTTGATGAAGGAATTAACAGACAAATATGGGATCATGCATTGCAAGTCTTCTCCATATCACCTGCAAGCTAATGGTCAAGTAGAGTCCACAAACAAAAATTTGGAAATTGTCTTAACCAATATTGTTCAATTACACCATAGGTATTGGGTTGATAGACTTCTAGAGGATTTCTAGGCATATTGTACCACCTGGAGAAACACCACTAGGGATACCTGCTATGAGCTAGTGTATGGAAAACAAGTACTTCTACCAATATAATTCCAAGGACTTTCTGTATTTATACACAATTGGTATTAAACCTAGATGAGGCATAGATACAACGAGACCTACAATTAAATGAGTTGGATGAGATTAGGCAAGATTCTATCCAACGAACAATGTTAGTTCAAAACCAAAGGATAAAGTGGCATGGCAAATTTATCAAGAAGAAACAATTCCAACATGGTGATTGGGATTTGTTGTTTGACTCCCGATTTAAAACTTTTCAAGGAAAACTTACCACTTGGTGGTTGGGTCCTTATGAGGTAGTTATCGTGTATGATAATGGGGATGTTAAGATTAAAACAATTGACGATGGACAAGTCTCTTTCATAGTGAATGGACACCGACTCAAACTTTACCATAGACCCATTTCCAAAGAAGATTTTCTACAGGTCATGTCAACTGACAAGGCATTGGACTTAGTGTATGGGGAAGTTTCTTCTCCCTCCCCCTATTCTTGAAACTTTTTCTGAATTTTGACTGTACATATGTAAATAATTTGAAGTTTGTTTTTGTTGATAAACAATTCTAGATATTTCTACAGGTATTTATTTCACCATGAGTGGACAATTTGAAGGAGACAAAAAGGGAAGTATTTTCCTTCAAAAAATATATTTCTATATTTTAACCTTGTTGTCTACTTAAGAATTAATTGAATAATGACTTGTTGTGAATTGGCCATATTTTTGAAAGATTTCTATCTTCCTTTTTCTCAAGGCATATTTAATGGCATTTGCTCTTAACCTCCACCACTAGATGATATAAGGAAGTGCCACCTTGACTATCAAACCTAGAGGTTACTTGTACAATTTACCCAAGAAACCTGAGTAGGTGAGTAATTATATTTATGAAAGAGTAGAAAGAAGGTCTGATTAGCGGTTAGCCATGGAAACATCACTATAACTTAAAAAAAATAAAATTGAGTCGAGCCTGAAGTTACCTTTTTGTTCTTTTCCAATGGTACCATCCACTACACATTAAAAATGATTGATTATACCATATCTTTAGACATGCTACGTCCACTTAAGTACCCATTACATTAGGACAATCTATAAGGAATACATAAAGAAGAGTCAGCCTCTAACATAAATACCACCGCAATCTTA
>JZKD02S1945355.1:420047-433665 GCA_000966675.3 Picea glauca | reverse complement strand
GACTAGGAGGTATAATTACAACTAATGGCCTAAATCCGACATAAATAAAATAACATTACTAATCTAATATGCCCCAATTAAGGGGTAATGAGCCAATATTAGGGCTTAACATAAAAAATAACTTACTTGTTGTTTCTTACTTAAAAAGAGATTGAATAGATTAACTAGCTTTAAAATAGATTGCTATTTGCTTATTTATAAATAGTCCATAAATTCATTGTTTGAAGTTGCTTAGGGTAAATAGTTCATAATCCTAGAATTACTTAAACCTCATTAATTGAAGGTTGCTTTATATAGAATTTGTTAATTAACTAAAATTGAAAAGAATCATCTCTTTAAAAAGTAGATTGATAGAGTGATGATCCCTAGGTAGACCATATCCTTAGTTAGATAATACTTCTATTAATTTTTATGATTTGGCTCATACAGTGCCACAATTATAAGTTTACTTACTCCGGGTTGACAATTTAATTGAGGCAATTAGTGCATATAGAATAACCATCAGTTTTGATCAGAAAACAAAGGTTTGGGTGATGATCAACAATCATGATCTTGATCGACAATCATCGTTGCATCGCCCCTCCCCCCCAACCTTACCGACCATTAAAAGAGGGGTGGTATTGCAAAATAAAATTCCATTATTCGACATAATGACGTGTTGGCATGTGGTGAATTTTTTCTCCCTGGTAATTTCCAAAACCACCAGGGAACTTCCTGCCTCATGGTTTCATGGTTCCAGCTCACAGTTCCATAGGGAGGGTAGGCTCCACGACCACAGCTCCACATCCTTCCAGCTATCGTCAACTTAGATGCCATAGTTTCCATTCCTTCCACCATGGCAGTACATGTCACCTCTCTTTCACGTCATGCTGACATCATCGTATCGAAAAATAGTCAAAATTTTCTATTTTTAATGGTTTTCTCTTTTTTCCAAAATTTTCAATTCTTCCCAATTTCGCAATTCTTTTATCAAGTTGCCATTGTAGATTTGTAATTAAGCTCCATACAACCAATTTTTTCCCCATGCATACTAATTCAACCTCCTCTCTTGAAATTCAAATCTTCCATGAAAAATCCCCATGAATTTCATGTTTGTAGAACGCCCATGATGAAATTGGGAAAAATTGAGTAAAAGCCCCAATTCTACAATGAAAATGCATCCCTAGCACCCTTCTAGGATATGCCACATGAAATTTCCAACTTTGATACCAGATAATTAAATAGAAATTCTCATCACAATATTTTCACCCCTTTCCTATCGAATTCCTTCAAATTTATGTTGCAGAAATTGGGGCTTTTTTCCCAAATTTTTCATGAATGCCATGGCCACTCCATAAACTCGAAATTCAGCCATCTACAGGCCCAAATTTTCCCAATTAAATACTGAAATTGATTATTTTTAATTATTGGGTTCCATTCCTTCAAATTACTCGTGAAATTTCCCCAATTTCACTACAATATTTTCTTCAAACAAATTGCATACATACTCCAAACATCAATTTTCTGCAATTTCCATCTTCAACACTCTGCTAACTGGGCCCATGCAAACTAAGTGTTGAAACTGGAGCTCCGATACCACATTGTATCATCCCCATCCCGAATCTGGGCAATGCCACACCAAAATTCCAAACTATGATACCCTTTAATTTACTGATAATGCTCTGCATAAGAATAATATTATGCAAACTAACAATAAATTTATACATACAACATATATAGGAAAAACCCATAAGAGAAAATACATAAATAATGACACAACATTTATAATAAACACATAAGAGACACTTGTCTTATGAATAAAACCACCAAATGTGTGAAGACCTCATACTTTCCTCCCAACCATAGACTATGTTGCTCATAATTTCTCAACAATAGGTCACCCTCGAGATGGGGCGAAAACTCCACCAGGAAAAAGGAATCCTAAGCCAAGATAAGGTCCATTAACAATAGAATAACTCATACTACAGTGCCAACATTAGTAGATAATCTACATCCTCTCTTTCCCAACATGCCTGTCCCACCCAAGGAAGTGTGCCCCTTCTCTTCTCAATAGTTCTTCAACTGCCTCACTTCCCTTTTGGGGATTCAACAATAGGTTGGACAGGAAGTATTAAAGCCCTATATATTCATATTGACATCTTGGGAAAATGATTCCCAACAATTATCTCACCTGGAAAGAATTCTCACGATACTGATAGACCGCTTCTTCAGCAACACATGGGTCTAACAACCCACCTCTTTAGCCTAAAATACCCAAGTTGTTGGTTGAAACAACTCCAAATATCTCCCAGTGCAAGTATGGTAGACGAATGCAGAGTGGTACAGATGATAGAGGAGAATAATTAGTGAATGATTATAGAATGATAATCGAATGATGGAAAATGAACTAAATTCCCACCTATATGCATGCATGTTCCCAAATTGACACTTGTAATGTTGGGAACTTACTTGGCCCCACTTACCCCCCCCCCTGACTTGGGTGACACATTCCTCATCCTTAGGAACTTAAGATAAATGAATATATAATACTTTATACTTTATACTTTGAGGAATATTAATATAATATTCCTTTGGGATTAATCCCCCTTATCTTAGCCCCTCATATTAGACAATTAACCCCCCTTTCCTTTTTTAGTGGATTTTATCCTCCCATACTCTCTTTGTCTAGTTGGTCTGAAAGAATGATGTATTTTCATTAATATTTGAGTGTAATTACATTTTACAAAGATAGGCTCATTGGCCTTGTAGCATCCAGGTTCTCCAGCCTAATAACCACATAGACACTCTGGCCTCAAAACATATATACAAAGGCTCTTTGGCCCCAAATATCCTAGCTGACCAGCCTATATGTACATTTACATTTACATTTACAATTGGGGTTCTGTCTAGGGGTATTCTAATAACTAATTCATAGTGGAAATAAATATACAAGAAGAGAAACACATGAAAAATAACACTTATCTGTAATAAAACTAATCACCAACTGGTTGCAGACCAAGGACATTCCACCCAACCTTAGACATTGTTGTTCTAAGTATCAATAGTAGGTCACCCTTGAGTCAGGGCTATGAATCCACAATGATGGGTCTCAATCTGACACTCAGCTTCCCAAACTAGTCAACAATCAATCTCTCACAGGTTTCTCAAACATGCAGCCAAAAATCCCCTTCAACCTGCACCACCTAAAGAGAATGAACCAAATTCACTACCATGCACTCCCTCAGTTTTTCCACGTCTTTCTAGAGCTCCAGTGCTTTTGGTCAGAAAATATCAATGTTGGAACTCTCATGATTCACAGTTGTGAACATGGTTTAGCACATGCCAATGCATATAAGGCATAGAGAAACCAATTCATGGATGGAATACACCAATAATTACTACAGCCTGCCAAACATGGTTTCTTACCTCCAACAATTCATTTTCCTTTCACATGTGTTGATGGGCCAAAATTTCCCTTCAACAGTAATGGGTACTCCCTGGTACATAGTCTCAATTAGACTATGCACCATTGGGTTTAGGTGACCCATCCAAATTTTGTCATGGCTACCATTATTGGTTTTGAGGGATGATTGGATGGTTTATGAACGAAATGGGAATGAAAATGCAACGCAAATAAATGAAAAAATAAATCTAGTCTAACCTCTCCTAGCTAAGAGCATCTACGATAACCAAATGAGCAGTTGTTAATGAAATTAATCCCTGCAAATAACTTCTTCCAGATAGTTGTTAAGAAGCAACAAGGTTAAAAAACACATGCATGTAGATACATAACCACATTAGTCTAAATCTTTTAATTGCACACATAAGTAAATCGTCATCTCAAGTTGAAACATAATAAAGAATAAGAAAAGTTGTAATATCAATTTGCTAAAGAGTGGTCTATAAGAAAAAATACATCTTACAACACATCTAAATAATACATAGTTCGCTAAAAATAGTTTACAACAACCACCATCTACAAGCGTTATTATCTCCAACAAAAGTGGTCATGAGGGATTCTCTGTATTAATTCACAAAATAATTTGTCAATATACAATGCTTGAAGAGCCCCCCTTTGTGAAATGGGCTTCTTATTTTACTTATAGAAGTTTTAGTAATTGTTGTAAATGTCTTCTTGAATTATGAAAGAAGTAGTTACAAAACTCTTCAAATTCCCCTTCTGAATTACTACTGACATGTGTTGGAATAAGGACAAAGCTGATAGTGGTTGGTAAAAGAAAAAATAAGAAGCATTTGTGAGAAAACTTGAGTTTGCTATTTTGTCTTATTCACGTGTCCTTATCCCTCACATAGGTGGCCCAAACCTCATACTATCCATTGAGTGATATGACCTCGTGATACAAAATTTTATTTAGGGAGGTTGTGTGGGAGGTTGAATTATTAGTGAGGATATTCATGTCTCTTGTTAGAGTGGCCATGAATTCCTGAATTATTGTCTGAACTTTGTCCGGTTGGATGAGGTGTTCTTCCATTGCTTCAATTGCTACATTGGTGGCTGCTTCAGCTCTCCCCATCTTTGATTTATATTTTGTTGGATTTGTTCGAGGAGATTTTCCATTGCAATGTTTTTCCCGAGCTCCTCGATGGGAGGAAGGTGACCATTATGTGCTAATACTTGTGTGACTTTGTGAATTTGTGGACAGATTGCAAGTGAGCTTGTCATTTCCTTTTCATCCCTCTTCCCCACTTGTTGGCATCAATCAAGGGAAGCATAATTGATTCTTCTTTCTACTTCTGAGGGGTGGGGAAGCTCAGATGGAGCATCCAATTTCTCGACAATCCACCTTTTTACATGATATAATCCTTCTCAGATGGTGGCGAATTGGATGTTTTTGGCTTGCACCCAACTCTGTTGATCCATTATTTTGATTGATATTTGTTGGAAGACATGAAGGTGGGAATACATATATGTAATAGTCTCCTCGAGATCTATCCTTACCTTTTTGGCACATTCCTTGAACTCTCTTAGACTCTCTTCATATTTCTTTGCATGCTTGAGTTGTTCCTCTAATTATTTAATCTTGGCATTATTCTCTTCATTTTGGCTGAACAAATTCTTGAGGTTCCACTCCATTGTTGTGGTGAAGGTATTCTAGTGGATGCTATGGAGAGTGGGTCATTACAAAGATATTTTACTAACAAAGTCTCTATGAGGACTGATAATGGGTTTCCCCTGGTAACTGGGACCTTTCTGATTTGTTGTTGCACAATTCTATTTGTGGATTTGTAAAATTTGAACTTCTTCAAGTAAGCCACTTTTTTGGGCTTGTAGGATGTGTGTAGTACCAACTCCATTCCATCGAATTGAATATGACTACTGAGAAATTCTATTGATGTTTCCGAGATGTTAGTTTCCATTGGAAAGGCATCATTGTTTAGAGCCTCTTCATCCCTTTTTCGTTTCTCTTCTTCGACTGCCTTAGCTACAACTTCATCTGTTTCTCATTGTTATGTTGCTACTGCCTCAACAACTGCCTTTTCAGATGTTGATTTTACTTCTGCTTTGGATGATGTTGCTTTCTTGGTCGTTTCCTTCGCTTATGCTTATGTTGTTTCTGCCACATCATCCTTTGCTCTGGCCTTGGATTATTCGATCTTTCTTCTCTTTTTGGTGCATCCTTTTAGTTTTTCTATACTTTTTCTTTCTTTCTTATTTTCTTACCTGCCAAAATTTATTCTTCCTCTGTCGATTCATAATGTGTAGATGTTGTTGTGTCTATTGCTTTTGTTGTTGCCTCTTCTTCGTCTCTTTTACAGGCTTCTTTGTGATATTTCTCCTCATCAGATATTCTTCCCAAAGGTTTTCTGTACCTCTTAGTGATGAATTCATCGTATGTTTGGGAACCACAGTGAACTTATTCATCCTACCAAGTAGCTTAAGTGTACTCCCAAGTGTGTTTATATTTGCTGCAATGTTCTTTGACCACTTGCTTGGGATTGTGTCTCTAGAACCTTTCTTCTTCGAAGTGGAATGATGATAGTGTATTTACTTTAGTTTGGGCCTGATTGATGGCCTCAAATGAGTATGATCCAACCCACAGTGGTAACAAGGGATAGATGACATTCTTATTATGATAGAGTGTTTCCCCGACTCCATGGATCAAAGTTTGATATGAAATCTCCTAAAGACTAATCTGTCGGGCAAAAATATTGAGAGAAAATGGGGAGATTTGGTAGCTCTGTATATCCCTGTGCTCCATGAGGTATCGACCTCCAATATTATGGATTGTTTCCAATGATTTATCAGTCATACATGGAGTTGGTGAGCTGAAGATGATCTTGTAGAGAGGTGCCAAGAAGTGATCACAGATCCTGTGATACTCAGTTTTGTATTTTTTCTCCCATATCACTTTGGAGTAGATATAGACATACGGGTCAATTTGTTGCTAGGTCCAAGCCATCTTGGGATATTTATGGAGCACACACATAATATCCAAAATATAAGAATACACGTGAAAGATTGGGAATTGGCTGATAGCGGTATCTTTGATGGCTGTGATGGAATATTATATGGATGTTGATAGGATCTCGACCCTATTGAATGAAAACCCTTCATAAACACAATAGTATATCAGAGGCATAAGGGACAAAGTGAATTTAGAAGAAACTTGTTCCCCATAAAGCATGCATAGCATCACCACAATGTATTGATATGGCATTCTTAGTGAAGTGGTTGGATATTCGATAGATGGTCCGAGCTTGAATATTTTATCTGGCTTGTACTATATTTTGAATAGATCCCTCACCTTGTGTGGGAACTTATTGATGAATTCATCATCTAGTGAACGACTTCCCTTTTCCAAATGGAAGTATTATACTATATTAGCTACCTGGAATGACACTATGGGTTGAACTTCAACATTGAGTATATATCATTTGTCGAGGTATACATTCTTGAGGATCCACGATATTGTGTATGCATAAGGGAAAAATTCTACATGATCCACCACCCTATGTAATCCTGACCTAAGAATGTTTTTAAATACCTGGAGCTCATCCTGATCTTTGGCCTCCACAAGGAAGTTCTGCTTCTTGAACATCTGGAAAAATTCATCTCATTTGAGTGAAGTTACCCCTTTCTATAAGAGTCTTGTAGTATTTTCATAGACTTCCCATGGGGTGTCAGGCTCTTCTTCATGTTGAATTCTGCTTCCAAAATCCTCTGTCATGGGTACTTTTCTTGTAGGTTTCTTGCAAGGCAACATGTCAGAATCTGCAAATAACATGTTCATCAACAATATATCAAACCAATAATAAAAAGATGACAAGAAATTAGACATGAAGCTTAAGTTCCTGTAATCATAAAAAAATTCGAGCATTCAAGAAGTAACATGATGTTAAAGATAAATCTATCAAGGTAAAACTATGTTTGTGTCCGAAGAACTACTAATTCTAATATTAGGAGGAAATTCATTGTCCAAAAAAGATAGGATGATGGGAGACATCATGAGAGTTTGAGGAAGTCTAGCTTACTTTGGAAAAAGGTCTAACTGAATCAGTGAAGTTACCAATTCAATCGATGAAGAAAAGGGGCACCGAATTTGAAGACAACAAGAGCTCTGATTGCATACCATAGGTGTTCTTAACAAGTTGGTCGATAATATTATGGTATTAGAGTAGTTTGTGACAAGTTCGTCAGTTTATGCCAGGGCTAAAGTTAACAAGATATCCAGTGTGTACCAGAGTTAATAATAAAATCTCCACATGTGTGTACTAGAGAAGATCTTATAAAGAGCATCGATGTTGAAAGTAATGAACCAGTAGCATTTGCGTGAAGTCCGTTGGTATGCACCAATGACATTCATGCCAAGTATGTTGGTGTGGAGAACATTTGTACTGGAGAAGTTTGTATTAAGTCTTTAGAAACATAGGATAGGTTACCAGATAAACTCATAATAACGTTTCCAGAAGGCTATGGTGACTGTTGACGAAGTTGTCCATAACTTTTCCAATGGATTATCGATTCCAAAATGACTAAGTGCTTGTAAGGAATGCACAGGAAACTAGGGCTTCAAAGGAATGGGTCAAAAGTTAAGTTGGGTTTGGGGATAGGGCCTTGGTGTCAGGATTCTACTATTCTTTCTCTAAAGGGAGATTTCCTACAGTCTTTGGGGTTCAGGAAAGTCGATTATTACATCAAGGTTCTGTAGCCACTCATTATATTTCCATGGTCTGAGTTAGGGTTTCTATTAGTGTAAAACAAAGGTAAACGCCAAATATTTATTAATGGTGATTGTACTCAAAAGAGGAGGAGACAAATAATGCCAAATAAATAGCGTGGGAGGTGGTAGGGTTAGGGTTAGAGCTCGAGGGATTTGGATTATGGCACATATAGGAAATAAGGGGGAAAGACATGGGTTGTCATAGAGTTGGGTTTTTCCTGGCTAGTTAGGGCATCATGAGTGGTAAGGACATGAGAAATGAATGGTAAGGAGTGGGTGGTTATATGGAGAATCCATCCCCTAGGGTTTCCAAATTTAGATTGATTCAATACTGAAACTGAAAAACAAGTTGTAATGTGGCAAGGAGCCTACCTAGAAGTTGAAGATATGATGCATATGGAAAGGTAAGTTTGGGACGAGAAGCTTCTCAGGAGATTTTTCTTAGAGCATACTAGATTCCTCCTTTCTCTCTTTCTTGGAAAATATCATTGGAATGCAAGGTGAAAATAAGAAAGGTTGTGGGCGTCATTTTATAATCTTATCTGGTGTTACAAGGAAAATCTCTCCATGGCTAGGGGTAAACCACAACAGATGGAAATGACTACAGAAATCAAATCTAATCTCAAGTATGCTATATAAAAAAATATGCTAGCAAGAGAAGATAAAAGGCCTACCTCTTCTAGACATTCGATGAAGTCCATCATTGAGCACTTGACCCAAAGAAATATACCTGCAACTAGTCCTCAAAAACCAAGCAACACAAGCATATGGTGATAATAGATAATGTTAGCACATTCAACAACATAATCCATCAATATTCATTACAAATACTCCCATGGAATAACAATTCAAATATTCACAAGATATCATTTGGACGAGAAAAGAGAATTTCTATTAAGATGTAATCAACATAAGTGAATGAGTTACAAACTTTTGTGTCAGCACGATTCAGAACCAAGAAACTAAGCTCCTTCCAGCTGGGCCTCCACCACTTCAATCCTCCACCAAAGGAAAGCTCATATAAAAGAGACAATGAGCTTCTTAACCAATAAGGGAAGAGCTTGCGGGATGAACAATGTGTTCATACTTAAAGGACAAAGGGGTGCAGATTCAATGTGAAGTGCACAATTTCTCCAGAGTAACTTTGCTCTCAAAGTTGAATTCTTCTCCTCTTTTCCATAGTTTGGATTTTTCCCATTTATAGCCTTCAAGTGGAACTGAAGGGTCAAATTGAAATGTTTCCAGTATATGGAAGGCCAAGGATCATAGATTCCATGATGTGACATGGAAACCCGACACCATTTTTAAATTCTGGGCACAAATCCCAATGTGAATGGGCTGTAGTGGTGCAACCTGCATATATGCATGTTGTAATATAGGCATGGTGTGTATATGTGAAAAAATCATGTTTTTAGCTCTGGGATTTGCAAAAATGGGATTTTAAGTTTGCATAGGCAAATGGAAAAAGACACTCTATGTAAGATTGCATAAGGTGATGAAAATATTGCTATAGCAGATGCCCCCTAATGTGTGAAGTCAGAGGAGTATCTGTGATAGTTGAAATACATTATAAAAACCCATAAGTGGAGTAATGGGGACCCAACTGGAAGAACTAGTTGCTCATTGCAATATGTACTAACTTTGCAAACATGGCTGCCAACTTGAATTACACTGCAGATATGTGAAAATATACCAAAACATTGTCCATGGACATGCATAGGAAATACAAAGGTGGCTACATGCCAAAGGCTTTCATATTCACGAACAAGGCCCAGTAAAACCAATATCAAAATCAATCGGTAGATATCTGTATAACAGGACCGTGGAGCAATAAAATAAAACAAGTGCAGAAATAAAACACAAAAGATACACAAAACAATAGAGACACAGATTTACATGGTTCACCCAGTGTGGGCTACGTCCACTAGAGAAATTTCCATGTCCTTCCTTTATTATTATCCAGCAAATGAAGGGATACAACCTACAACAAGCCCATTGTAACTTCCTCTTCTTTCTCTCGCAGTCTCCTATCTCAGAATACAATATTCACCATAATGCATAGCCGCAATACATTTCCCTCATAACAGAGGGTTGCCTTCTAGGGAAAAAAAACCTAACATAATTTCTACCGTTAGATCTGCAACCTTATAATGAACGGTCCATACTTACAATGAAATTACAATATACTTTTACAAGGAAATTTTTCCTTTTGGGGGATTTGCCCCCAAACCCCCATCGGGGGCCTGCTTTCCCCCGGACCTCCTAGATGGGGGGATAGCCCCCCTAGACCCCGCAGAGGGGGTAACCCCCATCTTCACTCCCCCGCGTGGAAGTGTATACATTCTTTTGGGGTGTAAAGTCTTCTTGGGGTATAAACATGACTAAAAAAAAAGACCTATGAATATGAAAGATAATCAGGCTCCACAACCAAAAATCTCCCACTTGGAGACTGATCTCAACAACTCCACCACTATTGTATCTATTAGACTATGAAACTTCTTGGACCTGGAAAATTTCTCATCTTCATCTTCATTCTTGAAGATTAACTGAAACTGAGCAGGAACTCAGTTTCTCCCTGGTTACTCTCTTTGTTAACATATCTGCAGGATTCTGGCTAGTGTGTATCTTTTCCAACTTCAAATGTCCATATTCCAAGGCAGATCATATGAATTGGTACCTCAACTGTATATTCTTAGTATTTGAATGGAAGGATGATTTCTTTGCAATATTAATGGAACTCTCACTGTCACAGTACAACCTGCTATTCTCCTACTTCTTTTCCAATTCCTCCATAAACCTATGTAACCAAATCATCTCTTTACTAGCCTCTATAGCAGAAACATACTCTTCCTCTGTTGTTGAAAGTGAAACAACCTTTTTCAGTTTCGAAATCCAACTTATTGTTGTTCCACCTATAGTAAAAACCTACCCTATGGTGCTCCTCATGCTGTCTTTATCACCTGCCATATCTGAATCAACCTATCCCTGTAGAAAAGTGTTTGAACCTCCAAAACATAATGCATGAGTAACAGTACCTCTCAAATACCTGAGAATCCACTTTACCACCTCCCAATGTTCTTTACCTGGATTGTTCATATACCTTCTCACAACTCCCACTGCATGTGCAATATATGGTCTTGTGCAAACCATTGCATATATCAAGCTACCAATTGTTTATGAATAAGGGAACCTGGACATATATTCTATCTCCTCCTGTGTCTTGGAACACATTTCCTTAGTTAATTTGAAATGGATGGCCAAAGGTGTACTAACTAGTTTTGCATTCTGCATTTTGAACCTCTCCAACACCTTCTCTATGTACTCACCCTGAGACAACGTCAATTTGCGATTTTTCCTGTCTCTTGTTATTCTTCTACTAAGGATTTTCTTTGCAGCACCCAAATTCTTCATGACAAATGAATTAGCTAATTTCTTCTTGAGCACATTTATATCTTGCACATTAGACACTGAAACAAACATGTCATCTACATACAATAACAAGATAATATAGCTTCCATTTTCTAGCCTTTTGAAGTAAACAAAGTGATCAGAATGACATCTACTATAACCCTATTCTGTCATAAACCTGTCAAACTTCAAATACCACTGCCTTGGAGCTTGTTTTAGGCCATACAATCTCTTCTTCAACCTGCATACCAAATTCTCCCTCCCTTTGACCTCATACCCCTGTGGTTGCTGCATATAAATCTCTTCCTCCAAATCCCCATGGAGAAAAGTTGTTTTAACATCTAATTGTTCAAGATGCAAATATTCTACTGCCACAAGACTTAAAATAGTCCTAATTGAAGTCATTTTAACAACAAGAGAAAATATTTCATCAAAATCTATGCCTTTCTTTTGTGTAAACCCCTTTACAACAAGTCTAGCCTTGTACCGCTTTATTCCTCCATCTTCTTCCTTCAACTTGTAAACCCATTTATTATGCAATGTTATTTTTCTTGTAGGCAACTGAACCAAGTCCCAAGTTTGGTTATTTACCAAGGAATCCATTTCCTCTTTCATGCCTTGCTCCCACTTCTTTTTGGTGTCTACCTGCATTGCCTCTTCATAACATTCTGTTTCACTAGAATCAATCAACAATAATTAATACATTGAAGGAGAGTATCGTTCAGGAGGTATACTTAACCTGGTATATTTTCTAACAACACTTGCAGGTGTTTAAGGTACCTACTACTCCTATTGTTGTACATTTTGATTTTCTGGTTCCTTTGGAATTTGTTTTTCAGTGATAACATCAAGCACTGTGTATTCTTGTTTTTCTTTTCCCTGTTTCTTTCCTTGCAACTGATCTTTGTACATGAACTTCTCATTGAATATGACATCACTACTCCTAATGATTTTGTTATTTTCATAATCCCATAAGAGATAACCAAAATCATTAACACCAAATACAATAAAGGTACACTTCTTGGATTTTTCCTCAAGCTTTGTTCTATTTTATTTATCAATATGGACAAATGCTTCACAACCGAAAGTTTTCAAAAAATAATAGTTTATCTTTTTTCCTGTCCATGCCTCCTATGGAATTCTACCATTCAAAGAGCTTGAAGGTCCTATGTTTATTAAGTAAACAACATTATCTACAACATTTTCCAAGAACTGTAAGGGAAAACTAGCATGCAATCTCATACTCCTTGCATGCTCCATGATTGTCCTGTTCATCCTTTTTGACACACCATTTTCTTGTGGTGTTATTGGAACTGTCTTATCTCTACGAATCCCATGGTATGAATAGTAATCATCAAAATCCTTGCTGCAATATTCACCTCCATTATCTGATCTGAGACACTTCAAACTTTTTCTTGTCTCATTCTCAACCAAATCTTTCCATTTCTTAAAAGTCTGAAAAACATCATATTTTTGTCGTATGCAATAAACCCAAGTTTTTCTAGTTGCATCATAAATAAAAGTAACATAATAATGAGAGCCACCAAGAGATGATACTTGAGCTAGTCCCCATACATATGTATGCACAATCTCTAACCTTTCATTCTTCTTTTCTTTTTCGACTTTGAGAAATCTGACTCTCTTTTGTTTTCCATAAACACAATGCTCACAGCAGTCCAAATCAATTTTTTTAAGATCTGGAAACAAATTTCTTTTGTGAAGTATATGCATTCCCTTCTCACTCATGTGTCCCATCTTATGATGCCAAAGTTCTGTATCCACTCTTGTAGAAGCTAAAGAGATAGAAGATTTAGTATTACCAGTACATAAATACAATGTACCTACCTTCTCTCCTTTTTCTATCACCAATGATCCTTTGATGAACTTCCACATCTTATCTGTAAATATGAATATACAACCTTCACTTGCCAAATGCCCTATTGAAATTATATTTTTCCTTAAATCTAGAACATGTCTTACCTCTTTCAACAACCATTGGTTTCCATTGCGTTGCTTTATTTTTACCTTTCCCATTCCAATAATTTTGC
>JZKD02S1945355.1:389063-419997 GCA_000966675.3 Picea glauca | reverse complement strand
TTATCTACAGAAAGAATCAAAGCATCTTGTAACACATCACCTGTTACATTTTCTTCCTGATTTCTCTCCTGTTGTCCATCTCTTTGTTTCTTTGGAGCTCTGTAGTCTTTCTTCAAATGTCCTTTCTTCCCACAATTCTAGCACTATATCTTTCCAACTCTGGATTTAGATCTGCCCTTTCTAGAATTCCCTCGGTTCCCTGGGCCCTTTCCTCTATCGTTTTGTCTTCCCCTGTTCTCCATGTTCAACGCATTACCCGATGTCTCACTTGTTCTTTTCCATCACATTTACTCACTAAGGATAACACCAACAACATCATCAAATTTTAAAGTATTTGAACCAGAGATAGAGTTACTTACAACCATGACCAAGTTGTTCCATCTTTCTAGCAATGAGCACAAGATTAGAAGAGCCCTGACCTCATCATCAAAGTCCACTTTCACAGAACTTAGTTGATTAATAACCGTATTAAAATCATTTAAATGATCTGCAATAGACCCACCTTATGAAATAATCATATTAAACAATCTCTTCATTAGAAATACCTTATTGGATGTCGAGGGTTTTTCATACAATTTATCCAATGTGTCCATCAAATCCTTCGTTGTCTTTTCTTTCGAAATATTAAAGCCATCGACACTGCCAAGCTCATTCGTATCGTTCCTAGAGCCTTTATGTCAAGAATCTCCCATTCTTCGTCCTTCATGGCCATAGGCTTCTTTTCTACTCTTCCCAATGGTAGGAATAGATCCTTATGATATAAATAATCTTCCATCTGCATCTTCCATAACTGGTAGTTTTGGCCATTAAATTTCTCGACCCTAAACTTTCCATCTTCTACCATTGCTCCCACTCCAACCAGAAACCCTCTTTTCCTATGAGTTACCTTTCGCTCTGATACCAGTTGTTAGAAAAACAGGACCGTGGAGAAATAAAATAAAACAAATGCAGAAATAAAACACAGAAGGTACACAATACACTAGAGATACATATTTATGTGGTTCACCCAGTGTGGGCTACGTCCACCAGAGAAATAGCCAGGTCCTTCCATTATTATTATCCAACAAATGAAGGGATACAACCTACAACAAACCTGTTGTAACTTCCTCTTCTTTCTCTCACAGTATCCTATCTCATAATACAATATTCTCCATAATGCATAGCCACAATACATTTCCCTCATAACAGAGGGTTTTCTTCTAGGGAAAAAACCCTAACATAATTTCTACCATTAGATCTGCGACCTTATAATGAACGGTCTATATTTACAATGAAATTACAATAAACTTTTACAAGGAATTTTTTCCTTCGGGGGCTTCGCCCCCGAACCCTGTAGAGGGGGTAACCCCCCTCTGCACTCCCCCATGTGGAAGTGTATACATTCTTTTGGGGTGTAAAGTCTTCATGGGGTATAAACATGGCTGAAAACAAAGACCTCTGAATCTGGAAGATAATCAAGCTCCACAACCAACACAATGGAGTATAATCAGATCTCCCATGATCACTGAAGTCATATAGGTACTGGTCCAATGAAAGGTAGAAACAACTCAGGAAAGTTGCGACTATAAACTGATGTATTCAATTCTTCTACACAATCCACCAAAGGTGCAAGTCTACATCATGTGAATAAAGGAGTTGAGGTCGAACACAATGAGACTTCATTTTATTACCGATCATTGAGGTATACCATTAAAAAACACGAGACAACCTACCAATGATGAAAATAGGTATCAAGGCACCGAGTAAATTCTTACAAGTGTGAATAAAGGAGTTGGGGTTGAAAACTTGAAGAATCCATCGATCATGAGACATTTATGTATTCCCAATTGTCGATGACAAGAGAACTTACCACTAATGACTGCAAGCCTCTAGGTACTCATAGGACTCTAGGTCGCGTCTCTAGAATAAATGAGCTGAAGTCGATGGAAGGAGACCCACTGAAAGGAGATCATTAATGCATATCTCATCATTTAGCATGAGGTACAAAGAAGGAGCTTTATGATTTGGAGAAAATCATATGAAGAACATTTTCACAAACCAACGACCTTGTGCATCTTTTGTGTGTGCCAGGTGCAAGTGGTACATGAAGAGGACCCTTTAAATAACATCCAATGAGAAAAACTACTAACAAAGGCAATGAAACCATCAATAGGGATAATGGCATCCAAGACACTACATGAATCCCAATGTGTGAATAGATGTCTTGTTGTCGAACACAAGGGAAACCACCCAGTCAATGACCAATAATGAAATGTCGACTATTGGGTTCAAGGTTACCTACTAATGAGGAAAGTAGGACCAGGGTGTGCAATAGGACTACAGATTCATGTGATTCTAAGACAAACTGAGGGTATGGATGACATGGAAATTCAAGATTTCTGAGGAATGGTCAACATAGGTTGATAGACATCCTTTGAACAAGAGCATGAGACATATGGAAGAATATGTCAACATAGACTCAATAATGAAACCGTGATATGCAGGAGGCATCAATCAAAGTCTCCATAGGGACTAGAAGAGTAACCAATCAGAGGAGTAAATTATATGTAACGATATTAGCTTCCTAAGGTCATGCTAAACACAAAATTATGATGACAAGTGGACTCAAAAATTTTGTGCTCTATTCAAAGGCGACACGACTACTAACAATATAAGATAATACTCCCTTCCCACCCACCTTTTTTTGTTTTTTCATAGTCAAATGAATGTTATGATACAAAGGAGGAAACAAGTGTCGCAAGTAAGAAAAACTAGTTCCAACAATGGAACATACCTATGCTCAATGCAAGGAGGTGTATGCGGGAGATGGACACTCAGGGGAATGTTCCCTCCTGGGTATAGGGTGTCAAGCTGTGAAGGATATAAACAAGGCTCTGCTTGGTTGAGGATGGAAAACTGTTGAGGTAAATAGTTGATAACGCAAAGCGAGAATCGACAATAGGCTCAATACTGCAAGGAAGGGTATGAGATGCAATCACAAATTAACACCAAAAAATGTCCTTTTTCATTATCTTAGTTTAATTGGTTTGAAAAAGGGATAAACTTGCACCAAATAGACGTCCTTTCAAATCCAATTTACAAGTGTGAAAGAGACAAGTTCACTTGACAATCTTTTCTCTTTTTGAAGACGAGTCGGAAAAGAGATTAAATCAAACTAGTTTGGGAGTCCTTTAGGTATAGGTCAGCATGCTTATAAGTGAGAAATGAGGTTCAACATAAAGTCATGTACTAGATATAAGGGACTCCCGGTCCTACGGAAAAAATCTCTGCATGGGCACCAAATAAAGCAAAGGATCTAACTAGGGTACCCATGTTTGGTAAGTCTCTACCATTCGATAACGACACTTCTAGTAGCATATAAGGTTTCTTGTCACTATAAAATGGGTTCGTACCTAAGGCATATGAGTGACAGTCATAGGATGATGCAAGTGTGCATGATGGAATTGATACCTATCCTATATGTTGGGTAGCGAAAAATACCTGTCGAAAGTTACGAACGAGTGACATAACGCTGAAAACTGCAAGAATCCATTGATAAAACTACAAAAACCAACTCAACCCACTATTGTATTAGTCCATTAGAAGAAAATATTCTTCGAAACTATGCAAAGTGGGTAAAATTTTTCTATAAATAGTAAAAAAAAAAAATTTACTATACCATTTGTATTTTTTACCCAAATAGTGGATTTTGGACCAAATTACCTCCGAACTGATTATGGGAGCTATGAGTCATGGAATTGAGGACCGTCTGGACCAAGTAATTCCTCTTCCCCTCCTCTTTATTTTTAGTGTATTAGATTTTGTATTTAGGTTCCTATTTTTAAGTTCTTTAGGGCGCAACTTAGAATTTTAGGTGTACACGGGCTACCGTTCATCAGGTCACGTATATGCATGATTATACACGACTATCTAAAAGATAGCCAGCGTATACTCACCACTATATGTGGTTGTCTAAAATACATCCAACATATACTCAGTCCTATACATGAATGTTAACGCTGCAATCCACGTATATGTCCGTAAACATTGTTTTTTAGTGATTGATAACTCAAAAAATGTTTTTTCTCTTGGAAGATGGTGCTAGAGTGGAGGGAAAGGGAACATGAGGAGGTAGATGTTGATGTGGAAAGATATCTAGGGGAACAAATGGCCTTGAAAATATGTGAGTTTTATAAGTTTTGGGCTCTCAAAGGGATGATGGCCCAAGTGATATTTCTATAATTGCTCGTGGATTACTGGGATCCAGATAGTGAGAGATTCAACCTTGATGGGAAACCATTAAGGATTGAAGTCGAGGACATTTATTTCTTGTCATGTTTTTTACGTCGGGGTGAGGTGGGCAACCTCAAATCCCAGCTGGGAGCGTTATGAAAATACAAGAATACATAGATGCTCATTGCATTGTAGGGACCGAGAAGGTAGGGAGTCAACTCCCCATCCAAGCGATAAAAAATCTAAGACTCAACATTGTTGTCCTCATTTTGACATGGATCACGGGATAAACCTCTTTTCACTAGGCATCAAGACCTCTTATGTTCTACTCGGTAGAGTGCTTGAGACCCATGGTGTACGATTGGTACACCTCACTACTGGATAACATGAAGAGCCAGTTGACAGAATTCAAACAAGGTGGTAAGACGAACTTCAAGTTCTCCTCTATATTGTGTATATTTTTCTTCGAGCGAGTTATAGGTTTGGGACCTAGAGTTGAGAGCATTCCACGTGGACCTTGTGATCTAGCCATGACATGGTCGACCGAGGTGATGAGACAGCAAGGGGGAGGTAGGGTGCCCATACCCTACAACGATGAATTCTTCTATTGGTGGAGATGGAAGGTCATAGCTATGGATGGCTACCCTTACGCAGGGATTGACTTGAGAGGGGACCCTGACATGTCATGACCGTCGGGGGCCACCTACGAGGACATAGGTATGTCAAATTTTTTTAAATATTTCATTTTTTTTTTGTGTAGGAAAACAAAAATATTTTTGGATGATGTTTAAGTACTAATTATACATGTATGTGACGCAGAAGTAGGTCCACAATGGCCAAAATATCTTCCATGAAATCATCATAGGCACCGGGGAGATGAGGCAGTGGGAAGAGATGCAGAGAGAGTCCTTCAAAATGTGCATGGCAACCTGTCTCGTTTGACACAAAGAAATCTGATGGTTCAGGTGAAGGATTTGTCGGAGGCTATGTAGTGGCATGTGGTAGGCGTGCCTAGAGCTTGGGTGTGGCTCGTTCGACATCTTGTAAACATCGTATTTTTCTATCATGACACTCATTCGACACCACAAGCATAGATGTCATGAATTTTGTATTATCAAATGAATATGTGTATTGAGGGTGTTGGACCCAATTTTGTACTATAAACATCATATTTTTTGAAATATATATAAAAACATGGCTCTTCGACTTTACTTATGTTACAATGTGTACATTGATGAGAATGTTTTATTTTCTTTAGTTATGTGACAAATTTCAATCTAAAACAAAATTAGCATATGCATAGAATACATAATTAGAACTCCTAGGTATGTGATGATAAGTAATAAAATCAAACTTTCGTTCTAAAACTCGCACCCGTAGAAATCGTCAGAGTAACGTAGGGTCATGCACACAATAACTATCATTCAACTGGCATACTATGAACTGGGAATCTAGGCAAACCTCTAGAGAGAGAATACCATGCGAAATGGCATCGCACGAAAGTTCTATAATGACGCTATATTCGGTCACATTATTCATGGATGGACCTAGGCATACGCCACATGAAGACACCAGTAGACCCTTGGGTGAGTAAACAACCCAAGAAACAGAAGCCAAGTTCTGTGTATGAAAACTAGGTCCATCTGCTAATCCTAAGTAGACTGAAGACTCCGTTGACATCTGCCAACCAAGGGAAAACTCGATAAGCAAGATGAAGATGAAAAAATAAATGGAAAATATATATACACTAAATTAAATTAGTATACAAAGATTTACACCCAAGAGTGGAGATCAAGAATAATATCTTTTCAAGTAGAGCCCATTCCTAGGCTTATCCAACATGTTCCCTTCATAATATTCTAATTCATAGGATTATTTTTCTAAGACACGTCGCACGATATAGGGACCGTGCCACATGGGTTTGAACTTTCCTACCCCTAGAGGTTCTTTGGATTGATCATATAAAAGTACCAAGTCACCCTTAGCGTACAACCGAGGACAGAAATACTTATTGTATTGGACCTTGAAACATCTTTTATTTTCTTCAATAGTCGTGGAGGCATCTCGACGCTTCTCGTCAAGACTCTCTAGGTGCACAAGGCATCGTTCAAGGTCGAAAGTGCTAGGTAGGAGTGAAAATACCAATCTAAGAGAAGGGATTTCACATTCAATAGGTAATATCGACTCCACACCATGTACTAACTGGAAAGGAGAAAAACCGGTGGTAGTCTTGACCAAGGTTCGGTATGCCCGAAGTGCAGGATATAGCATGATATTCCAGTCAGATTTTCTCTCACTGAAAATTTTCTACAAAATGGTCTTGAGAAACTTGTTTATGATCTCTACCTATCCATTTTCTTGGGGGTAGTAAGGGGAAGAATGACCATGCTTAAACCCCAGTTTATATGCTAGTTTTTCCATCATTTCATTCTGAAAGTGACTACCATGATCAGTGACAATATCACTCAAGATTTTGAACCTAGTGATAATTTGATTGAATACGAAGAAGGCAACAATATTCCCATTAGATTTAACTATAGGCATGGTCTCAGCCCACTTAGTAAATTATTCTATGGACACGATAATGTGTTGATTCCCCCCAGTTGAAGTTGGGTTGCAATCCACAAAGTCCATCCCCCACTTGGTGAAGGGACCGAAATTAATGGATGAATGGAGAGGGGTTGGATGTTAGCACATTTTTCAAGTGAACACCTGGCAGGGGTGACACTTCTTAACCACTTCAACACAATCTTTAAATATAGACGACCAAAAATAACCGACTCGCAATTTTTTTGGGGTTGTTGCAAGCTTGGATAGATGACCACCACAAGCCCCATTGTGGAAATCATTTAGAACAGACTCGACTTCTTCATGACTTAAACAATGATGCAAGATATTGTCTATTCCTCAATGATACATAGTGTCTCCAATGATAAGGTATTTCTTAGCTTGGTATCGTATACGTCGTTGGTCATCTCGTGAGAGATGCCGAGGGAACTTCAAAGTTTGAAGATAGAGAAAAATATCTCCATACCAGGGGTCAGACGATGAGACAAGGAAAATGTGTTCATATGCAAATGAATCAACATGAATAACATCCTCATATAATTGAGGGAAGTCGGATATTAACTCTGCAAAGAATAGTGATTTCTTGGATTTCGAAGAAGCGAAATTGAGATCGAATTCTTGTAAAATGAAAATCCATGTATTGTACTTTCCCCCTATGATACACCTGGTAAGAATGTATTGAAAAAGATTGAGATCGACAAGCACATTAGTTTTTAAAAGAAATATATAATGTAGTAATCGTTGGACTGCATGAACGACAGCCAAAGATAGCTTTTCAACATGAGAATATTTGATTTCAGGACAAACTAAGTTTTGACTAACATAGTAAATGATGTGCTCTTGGAGCTCATCATCCTCCTGAACCAATACCATACCAATTGTCTCTTTGGATGCGGCGACATAAAGAAACTAATATCTATTGTAGTCAATATACTTAAGGAGAGGTGTCAATACCAAGGCTTTCTTCAAAGCATCGAAGGATTCTTGGGCTCGCTCATCCCAGATAAAAGGGGTGTCCTTCTTCAAGAGACACATGAAACCCTTAGTAATATTGGCATAGTTCACTATAAACCGACGTAAAAATTTATCTTTCCCCTGTAAACATTGAACTTATCGAATAGTGCACATGGGAGGTAATTGAAGTATTTCTAAACCTTTAACGGATCTATCATGATCCTAGTCTCAGAGACAAAATCCTAGAAGATGTCCCTACCTAACGCAAAAGATGCATTTATGAGAGTTCAACTGTATGTGATAATGAAAACATCTTTCAAAAAATAGTCGAAGGTGCTTAGGGTGATCCACTCTCTTATGGGAGTGAGCAGCAAGATCGTCAAGATAGGCCTCAACTATATGCTTGAGATCGTGGAATGTGAATGTCATATCACATTGGAAGGTTGCTCCAGCGTTTTTAAGGCTGAAAGGAATTTTCCAATATGAGAAAGTACCCCAAGGACAAATAAATGTCATCTTATGTTGATCCTTGGGTTTAATCTGAATTTGGTTATACCCTGTGTTGAAACAGATCTTAAATTTTTTATCCTTAAGGCCTAAATTTTTTCTCTTTCATGTTTCGACTTTTCATGAAACAAGAGTTCCGTATCATTTCTAAATACACGATACCTTTTTCTTATTTTTTTTAATTTTTCGAATAATGAAAGGGAAAAAGGTTTACAAAAATTATAAGAATCCCAACGCTTTTTATTTGAAAATTATTTAAAACGTGTTAAAATTTAAACTAACATTTTTTAAATTAAACTTAAAAGAATTTTCGAGATTCAGGGTTTCCTACAAACAAATTTTTGATGCAAATCAAATCGTGAAATCTCGATCCCCGATTTCCCAAAACGTTTAAATATTAATTTAAACACGAATTAATTTAGTCTCTTATAAGAAAGGTTAAGGGTTAAAATAATTATGTCGCGATTTTGGGATTCACGGTTCAGTGAGACCACGTCTCCTATCATCATGTTTCCCGAAATCCTGAATTACGAAACCTCGATCCACAAGTCACGTCAAATTAAACTAATTCTGTTTTGGCCTTAATCGTGATTATTTAGTTAATTAAGATAAGTTAAGTCCTGTTTAAAAAAACAAGCCGTCGCGATTTCACGATTTCGAAGATCGGATTTTATTGATAACATACTTCTCAACATCAGGATTTTCGAAATCCCGAAAATGTGTAATCTCAATTAATTAATGTGCTAAAAGCATTTAAATCTTAATTAAAACATCACGATTTCACAATTTCGTATTTTCGGAAATCGTTTTTCATCAACGACATACCTCTCGACATCAGGGTTTCTGAAACCCTGAAAAATGAAGTTTTCAGCTTTAAGCTATGATTAACACTAATTAACCTTTTTTCAAAAACAAGATTAATGGTAATCATTCTTAGGTGTTCATTCATGTTTCGCTTACCAATTAAGTAGGTTTCTCGTTTTCTTCAAAAACCCGAAGGTGCCTAAATACGAACTTTAAATGCGTATCTCAGAAAAATATCTTCTGCATTAAGATCTTTAAATTCGTGACAGCTGTGCAAATCTTTTCATTTTTTAAATGTATTCAAAATAAACATTCGAATGTCTGTGTTTTCATTTTAATCTGAGCATGTTCATCCATTTTCTGTGACAGGTTTTCAATTAAACGCAGAAGTCACGGCACCCAAAAAGGCACCAAAGAAGAATGAAGACAAACACGAAGGAGATATTATCTCCGATACCACTCCACATGCTATAGATTCTATTAAATCTTGGACTCAAATCTCCGAATTGCTGGAATACGAGTTTGAGAATGCTCATCCTGATTCTAAAAATCATTTTCAGGACATAGCTGAGTCAGAGCTTCATAAGATCGCTCTGCGCCCGAGGCTTGTGGCATACACTGATATGATCAGTTGTGCTCTGGATAAGTTCAATATCCCAAAAAGGAGTATTTTAAATGAGAAAGGAGATATTGTCGGCTCATTCAAACCATAGCACATTCAAGTAATGTATAAACTCTCGCCTAATCCTAAAAATACTTTTAATGCTGAATTTTTAGCAGAGTTTCAGATAAAAGAATGTATTGAAGCAGACCAGACGTATCTCGATATGATTAGAGGATGGGCGAGGTGTCAAGAAAATTTTAGAGCTGATTCCCATGGGATTTATGCTACAACATCCTTAAATGAATACATGGTATATGTAGCCATTATGTTATGTAGACTTTTCGGGAGGAACGATCCCTGTCATTTTCATGCAGATTGGGTGCCCTTTTTAGAGGAAGCTTCAGAAGGAAATGGTTTTAACTGGCATAAGATTTTGTCAAATAACCTAACACAAGAAATCTTAAATTACAAAGCAGCAAAATCAAAGGGACAACCAACAACTTTTTATATGTCTGCATACATTATGGATGCAATCTGTTTTGTGACTCCCTTTCCATTAATGAATTGGAGTTGGAGCATTTCCTATCCAGAACCCATTCATAATTATCACTCGGCCCTTTGGGAAGAAAATGCTAAAGATGCATTTTACGAGGTTTGTCATTTTATTATTATTCCTATGCACAGAATGTTTTTTGGATGCGAACCCTCTCACATTTCTGATGCAATCACAAAAAGTCTTAAAGCAGTTGCTGATTAGTTTATTGAGGAAAATTTTTCCTGCATTAGGGTTTATGGTTGTTCCATTCCCCCTCATGCACTCCCTAAATTCCTACTAGACAGATTGGTGTGCAGGGAGGTAGCTTATCAGATAGTAAATGGCGGTGTTGGATTAGAATTAAAAGAAGCTCAGAAGAAATCATGGCCATCTTTCCCTGTTCATATTGGGAAATTTTCTTTATCAAATTTAGGCCATTCTAAGGTAGAGGCTGAGTCATTAGAAGAAGTGAAATTAGTAGATATTGAATACAAAAAATATGACCCCTACCAAGTAATAAGTAGGCATTTCATACCTTGTAATCTAAAGGCGTATGACCATGAAGTATCTATTTATGATGATGTATTTAAAGATGTTAAATCATATGAAGAAGTACTGAACAGAGTCCAGGCATTTCCACCTGACTCATAGATCAGATTCACATCTTTTCAGAGCCATATAAAAAGTTTCCTACCTAAGAGTTTGTAGGGTGAAGTTTCGACCCCACCGCCAGAACAGGAAGAGCCCCCTCTAGGGTTTGAAACTAATAAATAGGATAAAGAAAATACCAAAGGTAAGTTGAAGAATATTGAGATACATTCCCAAGACACAGAGGGTTCTCAAACAAAAGAATCAGGAACAGAGAAGAGAAAAGAGCTGGAAACAATTCCATAAATCATGAAAAATGTTCCAAAAAAGATAGGAGGAACAACATCAATAGAGCTTGGTAGTCCTATCACCTCTTTAACTCCATTGCAGTAAACTTTTGGAACCCCCCATGAAGGAGCTTTATATGTCAATGAGCTAGAGCCGATTTCAAGAGATGAAATCCCCCCATCAAATTACTTTTTCAGTAAAAAGCGAAGAGAAGTCTTGAAACAGGAAATTCATCCAAGAGGAGAGGGGATGATTAAAAAGCATAGGGTTATTATAGATGGAAAGAAACTCAAAGATGGAGAATTTTCTATAGATTTAGCAGGTACAATGGGTGCTATATCATCAACAAATATGTATTCTGTTGGCAATTTAACAACTATGCTCAAACAGAAAGACCAAACAATAATTCAGTTGCAAGACAAATTAAAAGAAAATGAGAGAAATATTAGTTGGGGAATACAAAAGGGTCTAGAACAAGCTAGACTAAAGGATATGCAAGAAATCCAGAAAATGAATAAAGACTTGGAGGAGGCAAAACACATAATATAGGTCACACAGGAACAGGTCCAAAAGCTAGGAGAAGAAAATAAACATTTACAAGATAAAATTATTTCTAATACGAATAAGGTAGTAGAACTTGAAAATTTCAGGACACAAGCATTGGAGATATATTTGAGAATAAAGGAAGAACAACATAAAGTGTTTTTGAATCTGGAAGTATTCCAGAATTATTTTCAAGAAAAAAATAAGTCTTTGGAGAATGTTTTCCAGAAAGAAAGGGAGGCAAAAGCAGCTAGAATGACTTTTCAAAAGGAAGTGGCCTTCTCATCAAAGGAAGAAGTTGGAAAAATTCAGAAATTATCTATTTCTGAACAGGTTAAAGGGGACATAATATTAAAAGTGTGGGAAGAAAACCTGGCCAAATATAAAAGAATAACCAGAGAGATAAATGATGACTGCCAAGGAATTTTTGATATCTTAGAAAGAGCTTCATTGAATATCGGGACAGATGATTGTTCCGGATTATTAGGTGAGATTAATATTGCCAAGCACCAGCTAAGGTTCAAAGAAGAGCTGGAGGAAATGAAAATAGAGATTTCAAAAATCAAACTAATCAATATCACAAAGATCAACAAATGGATGGTGACGCCAAATCTAAAGTTGAAGACTATTAAATTCATAGAGAAGATGATATAAAATTGTTTGCCTAAATTGAAGAAAAGATTTTTCTTATTTGAAGCAAATGAGATACCAGATGCTCCTAGGACTTTTGTGAAATTTTTGGGGAAATGTGTTCAGTGTATTGAAGCGGAGAAAGGAAGTTTGTCAAAGCAAGCTTAAAATATTTTTTTAAATGTTTTTATCATTAGAAATTAGAAAGAAAATGTAAACGGTTGACATTATTTTTTATATGTAACCGTAATATTAGGAAGTTGGTTAGTCACCAACGAGAAAATTTTGATGAAAATGTATAAATGTAGTTTCTAAAGACTGAGAAAGGGCTTCAGGATTTTTTGGAGAGAGCCGATTGTAATAACAGTTTTCCAATACATCATAATATAGATTACAAATGAGATTCTGAATACTGCAAATTTGTAGCTATGTGTTCTTTAACCTTGTTTACTATATTTCATTGTATTTTTCTTTCAATGTTTTTCTAATGAATAATCAATTTGAAGTTATCTACATCTTTGATTTCTAGTTCAGATTGGTTTGGATATCAAATTATTTACAGTTTTTTCTTTGAAATTGCTATCAGTGATTTTAAGACATGTAAATATTTTGAACCTTAATACTTAAATTTCATTAGAAACCTCGTTTTCGTTCATTATTATTGGTCGAAATATGAGATTCTTTCTTGATTAAAGCCTCATATTTTTCTGTAGTATTTATTTGTTATTTTATGATTCTCAAATTGTTACAAATCCAGGAAACGACCTCGAATGTATTTATGTTATTATTTTGAATTCTAAAATTGTTTTTCCTATTCTCATCTCTGGAAAGTTTGAAGTAACGTTTGATTAAAATCCTGTTTACAAATAAATAAAGTTTTATCCTTCATGACTATTCCAAGTAGCAGACAACCCAACATTGAACCTAGCCTTCAAGATCAAACCAGTATTTCCTTGAATCTATTTAATACCATTTTACAAACAACAACTAATCAGGTTGAATTAGAATGTTCATGGGCTGCTATTGAGAGAGACATTAGCATCCAAGAACAATAGGAAGCAAGACAGAGACAGTTGATAAACTTATTCTGCTTCATCCTTCATTTTGAATTCTTATTCTCAAATTATCTCTTTAAACATTTATAGATGCCTTGACGGTATACTTTACAGCCTTAAATTATAAACTCAGGAACAACACCCTGAAAATCCGTCCATGAAAGAAAAAGCTTTGCTTCCTGCACACTCGTCGAGAATCTGATCGATGAAGGGTGTCGTGAAGTTATCTTTAAGACAAGCCTTGTTCAGGTCACAAAAATCCATGCATACATGAATGGTTCCTTACTTCTTGTTCACAGGAACAGGATTGGATACCCATTCAGTCAAGGGAACTGGGTAGATAAAGCCAACAGTAAGCAGTTTCTCTACCTCTACCTTAATAGTAGGGGCCTTCTAGGGATTGATAGCTCTAATATGTTGTCGAACATGCTTAACATCTAGGTAAGTTTTAATATCATGTTTGACAATTCGAGGGTCAATTCCTGGCATCTCTTCATATGACCAAGTGGATACATCTTGAAATTCCTTGAAGAGTTCAGTGTAGATCAAGATTTCTTTTGGTAAACAATCTGCATCGATGTGTACATTTTCAATATTGCCAGGGGTATGAGAGATATCAATCATGATGATAGGGGATATACTCACCATGTTTCCTTTAGCATAAATTTCATTTGTATCAAGTGGAACTACGACGTGACCAACTATATCACTCAAAGTAGATCTAAATTCATCTTGTTAGATTCTAGCAAGCTCTGGGAGAAAATAAGAGTGATGATGCATATCATACCAAGGCTTGTTAGAACCATTCATGGAATCAATGATAGATTCATCCAAGGGAAAAGTCTCATCAAGGCAGTCATGTGAACAAGACAATGAAGAAGCCCACACGGGCTCAAGAATAGGATCCTCCTCGTCCTTCTGCGAGGTAACAAGATTCAGATCGACATAAGAGTCAAGAACAACTTGATACACTATCTATGTTGTCGATAATGGAATGGTCATTCCCGCGTGTGACTAGCCTTCACAAGGCACAGTCGAGGAAGGTAGGGTCCAAGGATCATTAAAATAGGAAGTGCAAAAAGGAACAAACCTCTTTGACAAAATGTTCCTATTGGACATGGCGTAAATGTGGTTAACCAGTGCCATGAAGTTGAAGGTACCCATAAGGGATGAATACATTCTGAAACTGATATTCTCAGTTGCCAGGTGAGAATTGTCAACCACAGGGATCGACAGTCCAAAAGATGCATTAGGAATAGCATACACAAAGGACAATTGATCGATCGTCATGATCTTCCCATCGTGAGGAAAACAAAGAGTACAGAAGATGAATGATACAATGGAAGTCATAGTGTAACTCTAATTGTGTCCTAGTAACAAATTATAATTGAGGGGTGCATCAACCACCTCAACATCCACCTCTACCGTCTTCAGAACTAACTGGATTGGGAAGGCAGGAAGAATACTGTGAGAGTGGAAGGAATGATCGTCAAAAGAAGTCAACATGGTTGGAGACTGAGAGAGAGTTGGAGAGCCAAGGGATTTCCAATAGACCAGGGACATCACACATGTTGCAACACCTTCATTGACAACAGTACGCTTGATGGTATATTTTGAGTAACCCACATGGATTTCGAATGCTGCATGGTAAGTAAAGAAAGGCTTCACATCTGTGACATCAAACTTGATAAATTTCAAACCACAAGGATCTATAGCTCCTAATGCAGATAGCAAGGCATTCCTATGTGAAGGAAACGTCTGGAGTACCTCCAGAGCCGACATCCCACAAGGGATTTGACCTAGGTCCTCGACAATATAGTAATTATGGGTGGCTCTAGTATTAGGATTGTGGGTAGAGTGCTTGATTACTCCTATTGGAACATGAGGCGGTGGCTCTAGTTTTTCGATCTATAGGGGCTTCTCCGAAGGAGGAGGAGACTCTAGACCAGGTACAGTTTGTGGATAACTATAATCGCAAGATTGAGTGGCTACATTAACCTCATATTTGACCGTACTGATGCATAAATGGTCATCGTCTTGTGCCAGTGGGTTTTGACTCCCACTCGCCACATTTCTGGCATTCGAGGAGATTGAGGCCATGTGTTGGTTATGTGGAAAAGGATTCGTCAGTAGGATGGGTGGTAGGGATAAAAGCCTCGCAGCTTCGGCAAGTTTGGGGCATAAATGGGTAAGGTGATCGTCTGTACAAAGCTTACAGAGAAATTTCACCTTTCTCCTTTCTTTATTTCCCTCACCAACATTATTATTTGTCTTCTCATTATTACCATTGTCCTTGGGTTTATTATTCTTCCCAGCCTTAGGATTATTATTACATCCTTTATTCTTATTCCCGCCTGGTTGTTGGTTGCCATTTGGGTCGGTTGATGATTGCATGGAATGTACATCCAGCGACTGAGTGGTATTGGAAAGACACAAATGAAGTTGGCTTTCCTACAGACTGGTTTAGAGACAACTCTTTTAAATGGCTTATCACCGAGTCTGCGGAATGCACATTGGCAGAGCCTACAATGTCATCGACATGAGGCACGTGATTTTTTCTAGGGTCATAGTTTGACCTTAGTGCATCAAGAAGAATCTCGTATAACATCCCAGACTAAGAATATATAAGATCTAACTACTGGGATTTGAAAATTGCTTCTTCCTCAGATGTAACACCGGATGTAGAAATATCCTTCGAAATATAAGGCTATAGAGACTTAAGGAACCACTCTAGCAGGAATTCTGGGGGTATGCAGGTCTTCATCAACCTCTTCCATCTACGCCACTCCTAGATGTGATCCAAGATATGAGTGTGTTTTTCCTGACATAAGGTTGACAGAAGTTCTAAGACAACATCGTAATGAACCGACAATTGGAAGTGGTTAAGGAAGACTAAAAACATCTGATGAAAGGTTCCTTATGCCCCCTTAGGTAGCTCGATATACCATTTCACAACAACCCTCGTGAGGTTGCATTGAAACAATCTTAACCGAATATAATCGTTGTTAAGGGAATTCGAGGAGCACTAAAGGTGAAAAGAATTAACGTGATCACCAGGATCCTCGTCATTCTTGCCTTTGAATTTTGGAATATCCAAAGGAATCTTGGTGGGAATAGGGGGAAATGTAGGATCATGAAACACAGGATCGTTCATCAACTTAGACAAGTCTGATAGATTGAGAGTGGCCAGAAAAGGGAGACAGGGTTGTGGCATCTGGCCCTAGGTTCCCTAGAAATATTATGGTTGTGGAATCCTAGCCCATCCAGGGTTCTGGTAAGCACCATGGCCCTATCCAGTATTGTAAGGCCCTCCTCCAGGATGATTCATACGGGGTTGGTTGTGCACCATTCCAGTAGGAATGTTCTGATGAGGGTTATAAAAACTTCCCCCAACCGGAGTGGACCCGTGTTGGGGGTTTCCCAAGGTGTGAAATTGACCTCCTCCAGGTGTGAATATGGAGGATAAAGATGTATTCATCATGCCAAACGTGTTGTTCGGAATCGACAGTGAGGAGGTGAGTGTAAAGGACAAAAATTGAGCAGAAGCTTGTCCGCTAGGTTGGTTACTCCATCCAGAAGAAACAGGATTAGACCCAGGGTTAAAAGGAGAAATGCCTCCCATGGTAGGAGTTGTTTGAGGGACCTGAGTTCCACCAAATGAGAATGGAGTATAAGGAGGATTTATGCCCCCAATTCCAGTGCTAGCATTAGGGCCAGTTGTTGGGATGGGGTTTGAAAATTGCGATGTAAAATTTTCCATACCATAGGAAAAGGGACTAGAGGCCATAGGGATGGAATGAACATTATATCTCGGTGAGTGACTAAGAGACCCAAACAAGTTCATGGATATAGGTTGGGTATTCACTATAGGACAAGCAACGATGATGATAGGTGCCTCCGACACTACAACCATTGTGGTTGAAGGAGTTGAAGGGGTACCATTAACTATAATAGGCATGGGAGTCAAAGGGCTCCTAGTATCTTGATGACTCGGTTCAGTACTCATCCTTGTACAATCACAAGTCTGATAAGTGGAGGTGTGTGTACCATGTTTAAAAATTCTATGCCTTTTAGAAGGCAAAGACTCAAAATGCAGTGGTAACTATAACAAGCAGCGAGACCTATGGGGAAGCTGGTATGGCTCCACGATGACTCAAGAATCGAGATATAAAAAAAAATCCTAAGGCCAACAAGTAATCAAAGAGCACACCAAAAATAATCAAACGACCAATATGCACACAAAAAGGATAAAGTGGCTAAAAGGATCCTCCCTCTCTAAAGTAGGTATGCCTCTCCCAAGAGGGGCCTGAGACTTTGCTGCTAAATATTGGAGGAAACAAAATAAGTTATAAGGGCTCTCGTGGGATTAAAAACTAGTCAGTCAAATCCCCTTGGAGAGGTAATCCTCCATAAAGGTTGGGTGTTGTCTAACCCTTATCTGACCGAGGGTACCTACAGAATAACCCCTGTAAGTAACCTATGTGGTACCTAAGTCAAGAAAATAAGAAACCACAGTATAATCGATGCACATGAGAACAGTGATAAGTCAAGTCCACCATATGGGCAGAGTAGCAAAGCCCTAAACCTTGGAAGCACTGCCTCTCATAGAGGTAAGGGAACTAGCAATATCCCATATATGAATAGATCCCCATAAATATATTTGATGCTAAGAAGGTATCATGGGGATATCCATTCAACCAACCTCACGCGACCTTGTGCTTAAATCTGGTGTAAGCAGAACCTCCTGATATTACCGATTATACAACGGATTTCTCCACTCCCTTAGTCAGACACATATGCTGATTTAATATCCTTGGAGAGGTTTACTCACAAAATCCTATTCCAAGTCTCTAAATCCTAAGCTAGTTTGTACACCCTAGAAAATAAAATTTTTACTAATCAATTTTAAATTATAGCATTACATTTAATGGAATTTCTTACTCAAAAGGTGCAGTTGTGAAGCTAGTAATGTTATGACTCAACAAGTAAAATAAACGAATATGAATACAATGCAAATTCCTAACTTCAATTTCCAATAAATTATATACTTTTCAAAAATGAAATTCTCAATTCAATTATGCAATTCTAAATAAAATGAAATTTTTCTTTACATGCACTAAGATAAATGATAAAGACTCAAGATAAAAAAATGCCAATCAATATAAAATGTCTAATATTTTTCTATTTTCAATATAAGAGAATGAAAATACAAGGATTGAACAACAACTTGGTATAAAGACTCTACTGTGTGTAAATATAGACAAACCAAGTAGGATATCAAGGAGAAAAACACCCAGCCCAAGATGAAAGGACAATCAAATGAAAAATATGATGAGAAAGACACTACCCAAGTTTTTTTAACCAAAGACAGGTTTCCTGTGACTCCACAGATACTTAACAGTCACCACTTAGACCCAAGAAGACTCAACAAACATCAAAACCTACCCAGCAACCATCAAACCCAACAACCAAGAAAGAAAGGGTGATGTATGCGACTGTTCAAGGGAAAAGCATGTATGTACGCATCTTGCAGAAGGGAAACATGTGTGTGTATTGACTGTCAAGAAAAAACCCACATATATGTGTCAAAACAAAGCCAGGCTAACGAGAAGGCTAAGAAACCCAGATTGAGAGTGAACAGAGGCTGTCAAGAAATCATACAACAAGAAACTCAATATAAATGAGAGAAATCTAAGGAGAAAAACACTCCAAACCTTGAAAAAGAAGATTTTATCCCCAGTATGGTCGCCAATTCTATTACGAGGAAAATCTCTCTATGGCCAGGGGTAAACCACAACAAAAGAAAATGACTGCAGAAATCAACTCTAATCTTAAGTATGCTATATAAAACAATATGCTAGAAAGAGAAGATAAAAGGCCTACCTCACCCAGACGTTCGATGAAGTCCATCGTTGAGCACTTGACCCAAAGCAATATACCTGCAACTAGTCCTCAAAAACCAAGCAACATAAGCATATGGTGATAATAGATAATGTTAGCACATTCAACATCATAATCCATCAATATTAATTAAAGATATTCCCATGGAATAATAATTCAAATATTCACAAGATATCAATTTGATGAGAAAAGAGTATTTCTATTAAGATGTAATCAACATAAGTGAATGAGTTACAAACTTTCGTGTCGACACCGTTCAGAACCAAGAAACTAAGTTCCTTCCATTTGGGCCTGCACCACTTCAATCCTCCACCAAAGGCAAGCTCATATAAGAGAGACAATCAAGTTCTCAATCAATAAGGGAAGAGCTTGGGGGTTGAACAATGTGTTCATACTTAAAGGACAAAGGGATGCAGACTCAATGTGAAGTGAATCATTTCTCTAGAGTAACTTTTCTCTCAAAGTTGAATTCTTCTCCTTTTTTCCATAGCTCGGATTTGGCCCATTGAACTGAAGGGTCAAGTCAAAACGTTTCCATTATATGTAAGGCCAAGGATCATAGATTGCGTGATGTGACATGGAAACTCAACACCATTTTTTTAAATTTTGGGCACAAATATTGATGTACGTGGGTTGTAGTGGTGAAACCTGTGTATACGCATGTTGTAATATAGGCAGGGCGCATATATGTCGAAAAATCATGTTTTTGTCTTTGGGATTTACAAAAAATGGATTTCAAGTCTGCATAGGGAAATGGAAAAAGGACCTCTATGCAAGATTGCATAAGGTGAGGCAAATCTTTCTATAACATCTAGGAACAAAGTTTGAGGCATCGAAGGATATCATGGAAACGATCTTGGTGGTGAAGTTTGGTTCACTGGAGGCAATGTTCATAAGTTCTTTGGTCATACCGAGAGAGTTCTTGGGAACTCCTCTGGTTGTAACAGAGGAGATGACGAGAAATCCACCAATATGTATGTTTGCAAATCAACGGACTTGTTGGGAATTTCGTCGATTGAATATTCATGCATCGAGGAAGTTAGTGGGAAGGGTTCCAACTGTTCCTAAGGCGATGTCATTAACCTGGTCGACAAAGAAGTTTTCACATTGAAGAAGTTGAAGTGAACTTGCCTGATTGTATCAGTGGAGTTCGTGATAAATCCTCTGATTGTATCAGTGGAGTTCATTATAATACCTATGATTGTACAAAAAATATTCCTTAGAAATGTTTTAAGTGTCGATTCAAACTTGCAAGATAAAAATAATCTCATCAAAGGGGCATGGGTAAACTTCAACGAAGATCAAGGAGATGCAACAAGTTAAGAGGTTCTCAAATCAGAAAGGATGGGTCTCATGTTCTTGGTTAAAAATTACTTTACAAACAAGAATAGAGGAAAAATGGAAGGTGTTGATTCATGTTAAAACACCATGTAAACACAAGAGTGAGAAATAATAGTGGATGCATGATGAACCAAATGATGAAAAAACCCCAAACAACCCAAAAGAGGGGTTTATATATTTACATGGAAAATAAAGAACCACATGGGTTTCCCCACAAGAAGTTCATGTAACAACTTTTCCCCAAATAAAACCAAGATGGGTAAATAAAATATAATAGAAAAACTCACCCCATTTATCCCCCTCTCTCATGGAATCACAACCCCCTATAACTCTTTTCCTTGTCCATCTTGTAGCCAACAATGCATTTTATTATTTTTAATGTTCAAAGTATTACATTTACTAGGCACTCCATCCCCTATAAAATAAACAAGATAAATTATTAATCCGAGGACTCAAAACTAAGGTATTACATTTCCCTCCCCCTTATTTTGGCATTGTCCTAAGTGAATATACAAAATAGAAATCAAAATTTCAAATTCCTTCAAAAAGTCATGGGTACTCTACCCACATGGCATGTTCATTCTCCCAAGTAGCATCTTCAAGACCATAGTAGGTCCATGAACCTTTACCAATTCTTTGACTCAATTCTAGAGCATTTTGACATTTTTTCCCAATATGCACACTGGATGGACCTTAAAGTATCCTTTTGGCTCCACCTGAATCAAATTCCAATCAATAACATGTTTAGGATCGTGTACATATTTTTTCAGAAAATAGACATGAAATGCATTATGCACATTCATGGAAGCAGGAAATGAAAGCATGTATGCAACTGATCCTATTATGTTCATTATCTCAAATGGACCATAGAATATGGTTTCTAGCTTTGCACAACTGCTGAACTTCAATGAGATATTCTTGGGATTCACCTTCAAAAGCACATGCTCTCCCACTTTAAATTGATCTCTAGTTGTCTTGTTCTTATCTTCATAACTCTTATGTCTATCTTGTGGTGCCTTCAAATTATACTTAATTTTAACCATCTGGTCTTCCATATCTAAGTTCTACTCTGTATGTTGGGTTTTCCCAACTCACTCGAGTATTGCATCTCCTTCCATACAAAGCTCCAAATGGAATCATCTTCAATGAATCTTGATATCCATTATTATAGGTAAACTCAACCAAATGCAAGTAATCTTCCCACTTAGATGGGTTATCCATCACATACATTATTAAAATGTCTTAAATCACTTGGTTGAATCTCTCTGTCTGCCCATTTTACTGTGTATGTTGTGATAAAGTCAATATTTGTACCAAATCCTTTAAATAATCCCCTCCAAAAATTTGAAGTAAAATTTGTGTCTCTGTCTAAAACAATTTCTTTAGGTATTCCATGCAACCTAGCAATTTCCTTCATGTAAATTTCTACAATATAATTAGTTGTTGTATGAGTCATTTTTACAAGGATAGAATGAACATCCTTTGTCAATTTATCAACCACTACCATTATTGAATCATTTTTCATTTCTATCCTGAGAAACTTGGTGATAAAATAAATGGTTACCATTTCCCATTTCTTCTCTGGAATTGGTAATGGTTGTAGCAATCCCAATGAGTGTCTATGCTCATCTTTCACTCTCTGACATTCCATACATTTTCCAATGTAATCAACAACATCCTTATTCATTCTGGGAAAAAAAAATGGGCTTCTTACTGTTGCAATTGTTTTCTGGTAACCGATATGTCCAACACATGGAACGTTATGCATTTCTTTAATACCAAATTCCTAAGTTCTTCGAAACCAAGAACATAAATTCTATTTTTATGCATAATTAATCCATGTTTCTTCATCTCATACTCTTTGATTTTATTTTTTACATGTTCCTGTTGTAAACCTTCTTTTACCTATAGGTAATGCTGGTTTGTAACAACATCATCCAAAAAAATTCTCTTTAAATCTAACTGGTGCATATTAATGGTTGTAGCATGCATGAGATGTATCCTTCTGTTGAGTGCATCAACAACTTTATTTTATTTTCCTTTGATATGACTGATGTCAAAGTCATTCTCACTTAAAAATTCTATCCATATTGTCTTCCTAACATTCAAAGTTGGTTGTTCAAAAACATATTTCAGACCACTATGGTCTATTCTTAATTCAAATCTCTTTCCCATGAGATAATTCATCCACATATTTAGTGCATGAACTATGACAACAAGCTCCAAATCATGTGTGGCATAATTCCTTTCATTTTATTTAAGATTTATGGACTCATAACTAATGACATGTTCATTTTTTAGTGAGGACTCCACCAAGTCCTTCCTTGCATGCATTTGTACATACCCAAATATTCTCATTTGGGTCAACAATATTTAAAATAGGTGCCTTGATAAGTAGTTCTTTCAATAAATTAAAATTATCTTCACACTTTGGTCCATTCAAATTTAATTCCCTTATTTTGTAAATAAGTGATGTGATGCACAATTTTAGAGAATCCTTTTATAAATCTCATATAGTATCCAGCTAATCCCATGAAGGATATAACTTCTGAAACATCCTTGGGTGTTTTCCATCCCCTAATGGCTTCAATCTTGTTATAAATTATTCTGGATAAAAACTGTGTGGATTTTTGAAACTGTATGTTGGACGTTTAAAAACTCCACACACAGTTTTTATCCGGAATAATTTTTAACATTATAATAACTAATTATGGAAACTTGCATACTTGGCTTCAATATTCCTTAGATCTATTATTATACCTTCTTTCGAAATAATGTGCCCTGAATAATGGATTTTCTTTTGGTTAAAAGAAAACTTACTAAGATTGGCATATAGTCTATGTTCCCTTAGTATTTGCAACACCAACCTAATTAAGTGATATTCATGCTCTTCCTCAAACTTAGAATAAATAAGTATGTCATCCAAGAACACAATGACAGAATTATCTAGATAATCTATGAATATGTCATTCATTAAACACATAAATAAATTTGAAGCATTGTTTAGTCCAAATGGAACCACTACAAATTCATAATGTCCATACCTGGTTCTAAAGGATGTCTTATTGATGTCTTCTTCCTTGATTCTTACCTGATTGTATCCTATTATCAAGTCTATTTTTGAAAATATCTTTTCTCCTCTTATCTGATCAAAGAGGTCATCAATTCTGGGTAAAGGGTATGTGTTCTTCACAGTGGCTTTATTCAACTATCTAAAGTCAATACATAGTCTCAATGTTCCTTCCTTCTTTTTTACAAAGAGTACTAGTGCTCCCCAATGTGAAACACTTGGACATATGTACCCTTTATTCAACAATTATTCCATATTCATTTGTAATTATTTTAATTCTAGTGTACTCATTATGTTAGGAGTTTTGATACTGGGGAAGCTCTTGGTACTAAATCAATAGATAAATCTATCTCCCTCTTGGGTGGAAATCCTAGTATTTCTTGGAATACATCTTCAAACTCTTGCAATACCGGAAAATATTCAAGGCTTGGTCATTTTGTCTTTTTTGGCTCCTCCACATGAGTTTCATACAATTGACATCCTTTCCTAAAACATCTCTTCAACTGTAAGGCTGAAATATCCCTTATAGAAATGGGTCTTGGAATTCCTTTCAGAGTGCTTTGTTTTCCTTCTTCATCAAGACATGTAAATGTCTTGTTATGACAATCCAGGATAACATGATGCTTGTCCAACCAATCCATTCCAATTAGGATATCATAAGATCCCAATGGTATGATATTTAGGTCAACATAAGTACTCACTACATTAAGACTTATTGGACAATCTATTATAGTCTCATTGATCCTTCTTTTGGTTCTAGTGGCTAGTTGAACCAAAGTTGAATTTTCAAGCTTACTTTTATCCAAATGAAATATGTCCACTATTTTAGGATCAATGTAAAAATGGCTTGCTCCCAAATTAATTAAAATAGAAACATGATTATTAATGATCTTACCTTCCACCTCAATCATATGGGATTGATGTTCTACTTGTTGATATTCTAAGGCTGCATATATTTTTGGAATACTTCTTCCCATGTATTGTACTATTGTATCCTCTTGGATTTTGTGCATGGTATTAATTTCTTCTTCTCTATGAGGGAAATCCTTGTACATGTGATCTTCTTTGCATCCCAAACATTTTATTGGTGGTCTTCCCCCTTTTTCCAGTGAGTCTTCTCTCTTGGATTCATCCATAGTAGACTGATCTTTCTGATTTTTGTTAGGGTTTATTTTGTTGAAGGAGTTTTGAATTTCTTCCTTCTTTGATCATATTTATCTTTCTTTTTATCCTTCAAATATTTGTTCAAGGATTATCTTCCCTTTCCTTGCTCATACAGGTACTTAGACTTCATAATGGTCTCTTTCAAATTCCAGGGCTCATCATATTGAATATTCTATTTATAAAATTATGGAAAACCACTTAAAAACCTCTGTATCTTCACCTTATCATAATTGATAAACCCCACATACTTCAACAATCCCAAGAAATTATTTTCATATTCTCCCATGGTCATGCTTCCCAACCTAAGTTCAAAGAACTCTTGGATATTCTTGTCATAGAAGTGCTTTGAAAGATACTCCTTCTAAAAATATCTCTTTAATTTCTTCCAAGTGATCATACTCTCATTAATGAGTTCAAATTGCTTCAACTGATCCCACCACATAGCATTTTTTCCATGTAAATGGTATGTGTAAATTCTAGCTTCTAGGTTAGATGAGTAGTTGTGAAACTGAAAATACTTCATAATTCCAAGCAACCAGGATTCCACGTCTTCTTCCCTTTCTCTTTCACCATTAAAGGATGGTGTCTTAAGCTTCCTCATCTCTCCTTGAAAAATATCCAATTCATGTCTTCTTCTTTGGTGTCTAACAAGAGACACTTCTGGATTGCTTATGGAGTCTTCAGACACATAAAATTTCCTTGCTGAGTAAGGAGGTGAGTGATTTCTATAAGTTCTGCTAGCACTTCTTGAATGACCATTTCTTATGTAGTTATCTCTTATTTCATAATGTCTACCTTCTTCCTCCTATCTTGAGTCTGATTGATTCTTTGATTGAATCTGCAACTGATTTAGGATTTGCATCATTTGAGTTTTTTTTTTTTCTCTCATAATCTTCTCATTTTATGCTTTGTAACTATTCACTTCTATTCTCAAGCTTCTCACAATATCTATTAATGTTTCTAGCTCCACTTTTCTCATGTTCCCATTTGATTATGTCTTTGCATTACCAACACTAATATTTTGACCTTTTTATTCTCTCTCACGAATGAAGGCTTCCTCTGCTTCCTCCATGTACCAAATATACATTCTTATCTTGAATTGATATGTTTATATCCCCTAAATATGCAAAACATGCAAGAAACCATTTTTGTTAGAATTATGCATATTATAGATTTTTTTTCAATTAATGCTACAAGTACTTTTTATGCTCAAATCATGAAGAATTATATCATAGTTCTCCAAATTCTAATAATTCTAGGTTTTTCTCCTATAAATTATCTCTCCAACCAATGTATTGATGCCTCTTTCTGAGTTACGAGAAAAAAGTTACAACATTCACAGGTTGTAATTTTCCATTCACTTACTACTACAAAAATATATTTGTTACTTTCTAAGCAATTTTAGTGCCCAATTCAAAATTCTAGGTGGAAAAATGTCTTTTTCTCCTCAAGACATTTCCAATGACTATTCCTTCACTCAAATTTGAGCTCCTAGCTAAAATTTATGGTCCAGAGATGTTTAGATTGTTTTACCCAATTTATCCTTTTATGCTACAAGTAACTTCATTATCTTCCTACACATTTTTACATACCAAGATTCCAAATATGGCTCCATGGTTCCCTTCTATTGTTCGTAATATTTCTATAGATTTTTCTTGAGCTCCAAATGGACCTCTGAGCGAGGAGTCATCCCCCGGGAAGTAAACTGGTGCCAAAATTTTACCTTAATTGTTTCAACTGCAACTTTCTCATACAAGCTCTGTTTTGCGCCCGAAGTAGCTCGTTGGATAGCTCTCTCCGATTTATTTTATTTAAGTTGTAGAGACAAAGTGTACTTTGATACACTTTTTTTGTGGGTTTTGATTTCCTAAAAACATCGTTAATGGCCTCAAAATTTCCCTGCAAGTTTAAGACCTTAACAAACCTAAAAAATCTATAAAATTTGTATGTTTTACTATCATAAAAACCTTTAAATTTGAGTCGTCGATCTCAAATCGAGTGAAATATCAGTCGTTGATCCACTAATCCTTTATAAAACCCATGGATTAATTTATGTCATCGATCAACAACTTAAAACAATATGGAATTTTGATTCGATCTCCATCGACGATTGACGATTGACATTTTCCTTTGGACGCACACAACACCTTTCCAAATCTATCGACCTGATTTTCAGTCTTCAACTCTTTCCTTCGGAAACCAATTGTAATATCTTGCTAAACTATATGACCTTACCATCGACCATCATCCGTCGACGATTTTGTTTTGGAGGATGAAAATCCTCACCAATTCGATCGACCGGATCATCATTCGTCGACCAGATCATCAGTCGTCGACCATTCCTTGGCTAACATGAAAACTATGATGATGTGGCATGACATGTAGATGGTGATTTCGCATGACACACCATCCTGAGGTGTCAACTTGGTTGACATGGCATGACAAGTGGGTAATGACATGGTAGGACATGCCATCCTCCTTTTTCTTCATCGACCATTAACAACTTCTCTCAGATGAACCATACACCTCAATGAATAAATCGACCCCTCGACTATCAACCATTAACCATCAATACTTTCCCTTGCATCAGCTAACACCTGACCATCAGTCGTTGATTATTTCCATTGGCGACTAAAATACTTCACCAATTCGTCCAACATCTTACCATCGGGCATCGACGATTACTATTGGCCAACTCCAAACTCTTTGCTAAATTCACCAATCTGACCATCGACCATCGACGAATTCTATTGTCGAACTTCAACACTTAGGAAGTTTTGATCAAATCCCTAATGAATTTGTACCATTGACCATTCAAAAAGATATTGATCGTTTATTTTCTCCAATATCCCAATGGCCAAAAATGAATCCAAACCATTGATGTATCTCATGTTTCCAATTGTCAAAATGAATCACGACCATTGATTTGGTAAATCTTTCCAAACTCTGAAAACATTAGAAATTTTTAAATTTATTAAAAATGAATCTAGGTCATTGATATTGAGATAAAACATGATCTCAGTTGTCAATTCACTGCACTCTTCCCAACTCTATAACAACTATTGAAACAAAAATTTTGACCTTGCAGGTCAAATCTAACTCTACAATTCAGCCAATTGAAACCATTAAACCTATCCCACAATTTTGGGTTATTTAAAACTCAAATCTGCTTATTTATTTGGAGATTTCACTCTGATCTTTTTACCATTTTCCCCCAAATTTGCACAGACTAAAATCTGCAACAACAAATTTTACCAATTTGCACTCGTCCCAGCCCATACAAGCCTGTTGTTTGAACCTCACTCTGATACCACTTTGTAAACATACTCAACCATTAGCAGGATGAGCCACACTACTTCAAGAATGATTTCAAATTCTGATAATAATTAATGAATAAATAAGCATGAAATAAACAAAATACAAACATATGCAATAATCAAGATTCAAGCTAGACTTTACAAGAATGCTTAATCGTGACATGCACATCAATAAACAACAAGTAGGCACATTATAAATACATATCTCAGAGATAATAACTAATACACAATGGAAATACATATACAAGGAGATAAACACATGACATAGAGCACTTATCTTTAATAAAATCAATCACCAACTGGTTGCAAACCAAGGGCATTCCACCCAACCTTAGACATTGTTTTTTCAATTCTCAACAACAGGTCAGCCTCGATCCAGGGCTATGAATCCACAAGGATGAGTCTCATTCTGACACTTAGCTTCCCAAACCAATCATCAATCAAGCTCTCACAAGTTTATTAAATACACAACAAAAAATATAGTTTACCATCTTTCTTCCCCTTCAACCTGCACCACCCAAAGAGAATGAACCCCCTTCATTGCCACACAATTCCTCAAGCTATCCACCTCTTTCCAAGGATCCAATGCTTCTGGTCAAGAAATATCAATGGAAGAACTCTCAATATTCATAGTTGTGAACATGGTTTAGCACATGACAATGCATCTCATGCATACAAGCACCAATTCATGGATGGAATACACCAACAATTACTACAACCAACCAACCATGCCTTCTTACCTCCATCAATTCGTTTTCCTTTCCCATGCAAAAATAAGAATGAGAAATAAGAGTGGATGAATGATGAACCAAATGATGAAAAAAACCCAAATAACCCAAAATATGGGTTTATATATTTATATGGATAATCAAGAACCACATGGATTCCCCCCCCCCCCAGAAGTTCATGTAACCACTTTCCCCCAAATTAAACCAAGATAGGTAAATAAAATATAATAGAAATACTTAGCCCCTTTAGCCCCCTCTCTCGTGGAATAATATCCCCCTATAACTCTTGTCCTTTTCCATCTTGTAGCCAATGATATATTTTATTATTTGCAATGTTCAAAGTATTACATTTCCTAGGAACTTTGATCCCTTTCAAATAAACATTATACATTATTAATCTGGGGACTCAAAACCAGGGTATGACAGGAAAACTATAATGATCCCACCAACCTGCACAAAACCAAGTTTACCTCTCATACAATATGAGGGGTACCACAATCACATGACATTGTTGAAGTGCATGCACTGCGGGGAGCTTACAAGGATCTCAGATAAGGCTTTCTGAAGCTGCTAAAATTTATGGAGATGAATTCCATTGGAGTATAAAATATTGAAATTTTTTTACAGTGTTTTGGTTACAGGTTCACAAACTAAGTTATGTAACAACCTAGTCAACTCACTCTTAATCACAACTTTAGTCAGTCTTCAAGCACATGAGCATAGGAGCCATTTTTGGAGCATTGTCTCATAATATAACATGGTTTCAAAATCATGAGGATAGCTACTTACATATTTATGATCAACCTATTTAATCATTAGCACTTCAAGATCTATGTATTGATGAAATAAGAGATGCCATAGAGCATCTTACAAACTGATCTCATTTTCTATACTTTCTTGGACAACATGCACTTATTATTCATGAAAATGGGTTACCAAGTCCTTCCAAAGAGCATATTCAAGATCAAATATATCATTTTTTTCTCTTGTATTGAACTTAGTGAACACTTTCCTTTATCTTGTCAACACATAAATAGTTGTCCCAACAAGACAAATATTCATTGAGACTAGGAGATGCAACAACACTTTGTGGAGTAATAATGAGGTCAATGGTTATTGCACAACTAGTTTCTTTAGTTTGTTTCAATGCATGGTGGAGCAAGTCATATTTTAGGCCAATTTTTTTTAGCAACATTGTTCCTTCCCTTGGTAATACATTGTATGCAATGGTTGTAATATGGATTCATCAGCTATCCTCGTGATCGACCATATTCTTTGTGATTTAGGGTCTACAAGAGTTGTCAAAGTAATGCTACATCAATGATTGTATACCATTGAAAACACACTTAAAGGATTCTAGTGCATTTGTAAGTTCTAGTGCACTAGAAATGGCTATTGGACTTTCTTTTATCGAAATCCTTTAGATTAGTAAGTCATTTTTTGGAATCACTCTTAATAAAAATAAAGTACCTTGTTGAATCATGACAACAACATGGTTCACATTTGTTTTGTGGCTTTGAATGTCATTTAAAGCACCTTCCTACGAAGATAAAGAAGATCACACTAGTAATTCCAATGATGGAGGACAAACATAGAAGATGCAATTAAAGATGGCTTGACCCCAACCTCTTATTTTTAAGCTCACAAACTTTGAAAGAATTTCTAGATGAGAACGATAAGCTAGATGATAGTGTAGAGAGTCTTTAGAAAACACTCTAAATACTACAAGTTCGATTGTTAAAGAATATGAATTCAAGTGATCAAGTTAATGTTTGAGATCTAATTTAAGTAACCAAAGCCATGAACCTTGAGCTAGACTTTCATGGTTGATGAGCAAGACCACCATGACTTAGGAAAATGGGAAAAAGTTCTTCAAGCTCATTAGTTCTCAAACACATTGCAAAATGGTTTTCGATGAAAAGTTGAAATGAGTACAAGTTGGGATCATTACATAATGAGTACAAGTTGGGATCATTACTAATGGTTGTAGAAATTGATTAACTCACATTGGTACTTGATCGTGAGATAGTCTGGGGCATCAAAATCAGGGATGAAAATTCAAACACTTTATCTAGTAGTTAATCAAGTTTAGTAATGAATGACCATTTAACATATTCCAGGTTTG
>JZKD02S1945355.1:376784-388957 GCA_000966675.3 Picea glauca | reverse complement strand
ATATGTAAAAAATTATATTTATCTTGAGTGAAATTTTAATATGACTTGAAATTTTATATATTTGTATTCATATATTTTGTAGAAATGACATCCAAGTACAAGAACCAAAAATGTAGCTTTACATATTGATCGAAGAATATTGTGTGTGAAAGAGAAAGTAATGGAAACACGGATACTTAGCATCATGGTGAGGAGGCCTACAAGTGCACGCACACATTCATTCAAACACATTCATTCACAAGAAGATATTTTTTCTCATTATGATGTTGTAATTATAAAGGTGCACGCACACATTCATTCAAACACGTTTACAATTTCATTCATAGAGATGTTGTAATTATAAAGGCATTCATAGAGATGTGTTTCCAAAATAGACGGTCATAAAACATTTGATTTGAATTAGTTTAGGTCTTCCTATTATGAGCCTCATGACATGTGAAGTCATGTCACTCTCTAAAAGGACAATTTATATATTCAAAAGGTACAGAAAAGGAGAGGGAAAAATTCTTAGATAAAACTGAAAATGCCACTTCGTTGTCAAGTCAAGAGAAGGTATTTATTTTGTATTTTTTTTATAAATATTAAAAAATCAAAAGAAAAGGGGTTTTTGCTTGTTTTAATTTTTTAAAAACTTTTTTTTTATAGAACTTTAATGAGGAGAAGCAACTTTGGGGTTGGAAGAAGACTATGATTCTGGTATTGCAAGTATGTGGAATTTATATTATTTTCTTGCTACGTGTTTGACTTGTAATAAGAATGTTTCTTTACCATGTAAATTATTCTGGGAGAAGACTATGATTCCACTATGGAAAGTATGTGGAATTTATTCTATTTTCTTGTTAGGTGTTTGAGTTGTAAAAAGAATGTTTCTTTACAATGTAAATTATTTTCATGTAGAAAGAATGCATTCTTCTTATTAAATGTTTATCTAATGTAGTACTCACCGGATTGTAATTAGTTGTTTTATTTTAAATTGTTTTAATGTCTTGCAGCATGTTACTTTCATTTTTGTGTTTAGTACTTCAATAACTTACTTGTTGGAGATAGAAGTAATTATATAGTTGGTTCTATTCTTCTTTTTTAATTACTTTCTTTTAGCTTGGAAACCTTAGCATAAACTTACACTATGCATATGGAATATGTTGGAGATATTACACACTCACCTAGGTAATTCTTTTCTAAAGGTTGATAGTCCAATGTTGAGGGAAATTCCATACATGAGAATATTCTCTCTTGATAATATTCTCCTACAAATTAGCCTTCCCTCTTCATCTCATATTCAGTTACACCTAAGTTAGACTAGTGGAAGTCACTCATGCATGGCAACCTCAGTTTTATCACTAGTATTTGCATGTTCACCTCAGTTTCTTCACCGAGAGTGCACATATATCATGCATTTGGCCAAGAGGGAGAATATATTGTGATTTCATGTGTTTATCTCACTTCCACACGTGTGATTCAATTAACTGATGATTGCATGGATCAATTAACTAGGACTAGGTGGGATATTACTTTGGTTTCTGTCAGTGAGTGTCTAGATCTCTCTAGATCACTACTATGGAGACTTAACTTAGCCATGTAGAGTATATAATGTTTATTTTATCATTTTACTCAACAATTAATATAATTATTTCATTATAATCTCTTCTCTTCTCTTCTCTCTTGCAAGCTTTGTGTGTTCATTTTCTACTAGCTAGGTTCACTGTGAAAAATCCACATGGTATCAGAGCCTTGATTGATAGGATAAAGAACATAAGAATTTATATTTGTAGTTATAGGAGGAAGATGGAGTTATAAAATATGGATTAATTTCCAGCAATAATTCTCACTCATCATAACCACTTTGAGTGGAAGATGAAAGTTCTACATCAGATAAGATGCAAAATTTTGTACCATATTACTATGGCGATAGAGATCGAGCCAACTTCTAATATAAAGAAGAATATGTATATCAACTGCATGGATGAGGCCTACAACCTCTTGTGTGTGTCTATGTCCCTCCAGGTTATTTTTCACATTGAAAATTGTACTAGACCAAATGAGATTTAGACAAAGTTGGAGGATCTCTTTGGAAAACATGACGAAACAAGAGGCCATATGCTTGCGGTCGAGTTGAATTCCTTAGATTCGATGAAATTCGATAACATACAATACTTCTTTACAAATTTCAATTCCCTCCTACTTCATCTAAAGGGATGCAATGTTGATAAATCAACTCAATAAACCCAATTGATCCTTTCTATTCTAGAAAACAATGGTCCGGATTATGTTGTTTTTGTCTCATATTTCCATAAAAATAGATTCACTTCAAGATCTGCCTAGAAAATTCCAACATTAGAACAATTTATTGAATCCCTCACGCATGATCAATACAAGCTCATAAACATGGGGATAATCAAAGGATCCAATGCGCATGCACTTGTTGTGCATGAGAGAAACAAAAAATGAAATATGAAGACCAAGCACAAAGGAAAGAGAAAGGTGCATACAGAGGAAAAGAAGGAAGGGTACTCCAAACCTTTCGATGATTATTAAGGTTCCAAAGGTGGGAAAGGAAAGAAAGGGAAGACCAAATGTGGTTACTTCGATCTCGGTTATCATCCTGAGTCTACATGCATAAATAAAATGATTGATTAGATGGCACATATTCTTCAGAAGAACAACCTCAGGGATCGCATTTCTGAATATTCCAAGAAGAAGTCAGAAGATCAAGCCAAACAAGGTATCTCTCATGAATTTATTTCCATTAACTCTTCTCATGATGCATGGATCTTATATTTAGGGGCATCTGACCATATGGGATAAATAGAGAATGTTTTATATTCTATTTATACTTGCACATGTCCTCCCATCCTCATGGGAGATGATACCCTAGTTGAGGTTAATGGCCAAGAGAGAGTATAACTCCAACACACAAGTTTTGAGAATGTCTTGTTCCAAAACTCTCTGTGAATCTACTCTCCATTTATCATATAATTCATTCTGGTACAGGAAAAAGGGTGGAATTCACACCCAATTCTGTTACCATATTTGATATGCATGATAACTCCATGATTGTTATTGGTGAGGTAAACCACCAATCTCGTTTGTATACTTTCAGTAAGTTCATTGCTAAATCTGATTATCCTTGACTACTAACACATTATAATGATACTAGTATATTATGGCATGATAGTTTCATCCATATAAACTTCAAATACATGCAATAACTATGCAAACAGGATATGGTCATTGACTTGCTCAACATACACTTTTCCAAGGGAATTTGTCAAGGATTCATTCTTGGAAAACATCCTCAAGAAAAGTTTGAGAAAGGGAAGGCCTGGAGGGATTCATCTCCTTTGGAACTCATCCACAATGATCTGATGGGACCCTTTCCTCATTCGTTCATCAACAAATCAAGGTACGCACTTACATTTATTGATGATTTTCTAGGATACACTTGGGTGTATTTTCTCAGGAAGAAGTCAGAAGTTTTTGAGCATCTCAAAGACTTCAAAGCAATGCACAGACCTAGTTTGAGAGAAAAATAAAAATCCTTCACACAAAAAGTATTCCACCAATCTTTGACATGGAGGACAACCTTGAGAAGCGCAAACATAATATTTTCTCTATCAGAAAATATTTGGAAAGAAAAATACCCTTATAGAAGGTTTAACCATTTATATACGACATCCACATATATTTGACCTTCAAATATAGAAATATAAAAATTGATTTGTACCTTGAAGGGGGAAGCACCTCTGCTTGATGTGGATGTGTTGCTTGTCGGCAATTGTCAAAGGATTTGTGCAAAGTTGTCGATCATCTCATTCCTTTGTTGCTCAAGGGATTCCTCGAGCAACATTTTGAAAGGATATCATATCCCTTTGTCTTTATTTTCTCCCAACATGGAAGGTTTCTTGGGCATGCGAGAGCAGTTGTCCTCAATAGAAACAATCTCGAGACCCAACTCTCTATACCTTGAGCACGTCAATGACATGCATTAAAAAACAACAAGGAGCAGACCGATCTGATACCACTGATCTAGATTTATGAGCGAAATGAAATGAAACCACAGATTTATAATATTAATATAGAGACACCATGAAAATTAAATGATATATAGTAAAACTTGACTTCTATTAAATAATAAATATGTTGAAAACTGTAAAATGCAGACTGGAAACAAGCTTGCTAGAATGGTGGCAACTTATCTCTAAGAAGAGATGTGATGGATATGTTCATTTGAAAGAAGATGATTACAATGAGTCTATGAATGAAATTTTACCATAAACATGAATGAAAAAACCATAGACATCCAGAAACCTAACCCTAGGAGTTGAAGTGCCAAAAGTCACATGGGCCCCGTTGGGGTAAGTTAGTACATCAACTTCCCGGGGTTGTAAATTTTGCATATGATCTTCGTTTAGGGCGCACAATAGCTCGTTGGAAAGGTATTGATGGGGAGATTCATTTAGGAGGATAAATAAAATCCATTGACTATCATTGAGGTTCCTAATCGTGGAAATGCGTTGTTTAGGCCCTCAAAATGGCCCCAAAAGTTCATGAACCGAAACAATACTAAAACTAGTAAGTTCCCAAAAATCTATTTTGAGCCAGTTGGACAAGATGGGTGGCCACCAAAATCCTACTGGATCAATCCTCCCCCCTTAGTAAGAAATTTTCTCCATTTCTTTGAGTTCCCCCATCAGATGAGGAAATTTCTGCTGAATTTGGGCCTGGGTGAGCCACTTGCCTTGGTGCAAGAGTTGTCCTACTTTGACAACCTGATAAAACTGGATCATCTTCTTGTGAGTGCCTTGACCTGTGTTTCCATGATATTATTAGTGGATGTTGTTGGGAATACTGATAGGGGGGTTTGAATTAGTATTACCTTTTTAAGACAATTAGTAATTACTTCGTTATTTTAATTATCAAAACAGATCATCAATGGACTTGTATTTAAAAATCAAGAATTACAAAGTTTATAGAGAATAATATGTGATTGTGAAGTACACCAATCCTCTTTACAGAACCACCTGTTAGAGACACAAATCCCCTTCTTCAAGGCACCAACCCTAGGAAGCACCAACTCCCTTATGTTCACACTTTACTTAAAAAAAGATATAAATCCTTCATTTATCCTCCCTTCCACCCACACTGCAGAAGTATCTTCAGTTTTCCTTCTTGGACTCTGCTTCTGCTTTTGATCTTCTGATCTGGACTGCAGAGACACTTTCTTCTCACCATATATTTATGTTTATATAATATTCCAACTAGTGTGATCTTTGAAGCATTGTGTCCCTTTGTTTGAACCATTGCACCTCTTCATTTAAATTAACAATAATAAATTCTATTATTATTATTATTATTATTATTATTATTATTATTATTAGTTTTTTAAAGACTTCAAATCCCTTGAAAATTGTTTCAACATTTTAACCCATCATTGATTATTTTACTCGTTCAAAATTTGAATATATGCAGACAAACGCTTCCTTCAAACGATTCTTTTCAAATGATTGTGGGATCCTTACTATGGACTCAATATCCATTTGCACTTCCTCTATTATTATTCATACAATATTGTGAAAGAGATAATTCTTCATCATATATATGTTGATCAAAATTTGAAGAGTCAATCAAAGGAATGGATTGACTTTATTATTTTGATCCCACACTTTTGTTGCATCCTCATTTCTCAATAGGTCTTAATCAAGTTGTTACTTCTCTATCTAGTGCATTTTCCCGTACCTGGAATGGACAGGTGCTAGCTTGTGACTCCCCTTTTTTTATATGACCAAAATGTTGTGACCAACATCTAGATACATAAGGTATAGGGCTTTTTTTATGTTTTATCCTACAAGAACTTCATTTCACCAAGTGACCTTATATCGTGACCAAGTGTTAACCTAGTTGTCCCTTTAGCTCATTGCCACTTTACATATGACCTTGACCTGTGACCGAGGGTGAATGCAAATGAGGATTTATCATGGAAGTTCAATATCATCCATGGATTATTTCTCTTTGATCCTTGATCTGACAGTGTGGAGTTATTCTCTTGTTGAATGGACGATTATTGCTTATCTGGAGACTAAAAAACATTGACGGTTAGGAATTAATCTATAGTTTAAATGAACAGTTCTTGTTCACTATGGTACTTCGGCGATTCATGACTCCAACCTTTGCAGTGTTCCAACTCTCCCGGAGAAAATTCAATTGGAGTGTGTATCAGCACTTCCATGCTTAATAACCTTCACATGTCTAGGAGATAGGACCATAGGATTAGGAAAAAATTATCTCCCACTTTCTGTTTATTCGGCTACTCATGACTTCGGGACTCTAGGTTACTCAAATTCTAAGTAGTTAACTCCCTTCGAAGGTTTACCTAACAAATAAGTCATAAAGCTACGATAACCACTTGTTGTCAGTTGTTGGTACTCCTTATGCTATCCTTCCACTGTACACGATTGAATGATCGAGAATTCTCCCAAAGTAGATCAATGGTTAACGTTAATTCACTTCTTTACCCTTTCGTGCTTTAATTTTTTGGTATTCCTCATAATCCTAAAGTGGTTAGCACTGTGATGACTTATTACTTCCCCTGTACGATTGGACGGTCCAAAAATATTAGATCAACTTTATTTTGTGACTTCATCCTTCGATGCTCTAGGTATTTCTACTAGTAGCAGAAGTTGTTTATGCTAAGAGATTGTAGTATTGGACTGACATGGTGTACTGATGTCACCTATGATGACATGGACCCTTGGTGAGTGTGCCACATGTCAACTTTATTTGTGATTTTTACACTCCTTATGTGCCACATCGACCTTGACACTTGTCACACTCTGATTGGGCCATGTGTCCTTGCTGACGTGGATCTCTTGACGTGTCATATGTATTTTTATTTTGGATCATTACTCTAAATCGAATGTTCTAGTCTTCACCAAAATTCTTGATCCAACGACCCTCATTAACTTCAGGACTTTAGGGCTTTGGTGTTCAGGTAAACTGACATGTTTCAGACTCTTTTTAGCTGAAGTGGTCAGTGCCAAAGTTGACCACTATTGGAACAACCTATCCTCATCCAATGGTCACCATGCATTTCTTAGATCTGATGGCCCTCATTCACTTTGGGACTTTGGGGCTACGTGGATTCATCCTTGTCTCAAATATTCATCGAAGTTGCGAAGCTCCAGAGTAGCAAAGATTTCTATCTCTTGCTTGATCCAACGGTTGAGAATTGACCCAAATTTTCTCGAAGAGATCTGATGGTCATCATTTACTTCATGACTTCGAAGGTTTCAAGACTTTGTGTCTTATGGGGTTCTCTTATCCTTTCCTTCCACTTGGTTCTATCTGACAATTAGGATAGATCCTGAACTAATATAACGATTGTGATTACTCCCAAATTTTGAATGGTCGATTAGGATTCTAGGATCCTTTATGAAGGGTTCTTTTGTGCAGGTTATGGATTTTGCACGATATGATGGTATTGAATTGTCTCAAAGTTTCTTAATATGCTCTTAACAGGATCTGGATTTTCTGCAATATGATGGTCCCGGATTGTCCTGGGAACTACATTACTGAACATGATTCTTTTGGAGTTTTACTGTGGGGATTTCAATATTGATAGAACTTCTGTAATGCGCTCTCCCTTTTGAAATTTTTTTCATCCTTTCCATGCTCTGATTTTGTGTGTGTATCCTTTCCCTATTATCTCTCCTGAGCTTTAAGAACATAGGATCATTTTTTATCTTATCGTGATCAACATTGATCACAAATTGTTGAATCTACTGCAAAGTGATCTTCCTCTTTCTCTGATTATTGTACATGTTTGACTCATGTTTCCATCAATGACAACACACAATCAATAATTCCAACATATGCCTATTCCATGTAGTCAAGGTTGAGCTCTGTTGGTGTCAATTGTTCTGTTATCTCTGAGGTGTCCAATAATGGCAGAAAATAAGGCCGAAGGAGGTCCACATTGAATACTTGGTGCAATCTAAGGAAGGGGGGAAGGTTGAGCTCAAAATCATTGTCACCCATAGCCTTGGTGATGGTGTCAGGTTCATAATGGAGTGTACAAAGCATTTGATGAGGCCCTATAAGGTGTTCTTTCTGCTAGTGAAAATTTTTCTCCCACCTGAAACAGGTGTGGCACCTGGTGTTGATCATGGAGTTGCTTGTACTTGAAATTGGACTTCTATAAAATATCTTGAACCTATTGGCAGATGTGCTGGATCCGCTCAATGAACCAGGTGGCTTTGTTAGCTCCATTTGGAGAATGCAATGACCTTTCCTAGGTGGCCACAAGGGGTAGTGAAATATCCATGGGACCCAACGATTGAAATCCCAACCCCGCCTGAAATGGGATGTGGTCGGTTGACCTATGTATGGATTTGTTTTAGTTGTGTTAAACATAGGTAATAATGTCATCCCAGGTGTGGGGGTGCATGGAATTGTACATGTGAAATATGAGCATGATCATCCAGCTGACGACCTCATTTTGGCCATTCGTCTGGGGCTAGAAGGCAATGGACTTGGCGAGCTTGGTGTCTAATAGTGACCAGAGGCTCGACCAGAATGTGCTGAGGATCTGACTGTCTCAATTTGAGATAATTTTTTGTGAGATCCCAAAGTGTAACCACACTCATTCAAATAATATCTTGGTAGTGGCCTCCACTGTGATGCTCTTCTTGCAGGCATCCAAAATCTCCATATTGGAAAAGTGATCAAAAACCACAAAAACAAAATCATTTCCCCACTTGGTGGATGGAAGGCCTAACATGTAGTCCATTGAGATGGATTATGAGGGCCTATCAGGAGTAGGAAAAGGAGTGTACAGGCCTTGTTTCTTAGTGGTCAGTTTGTAAATAGCCTGCATAGGACCAAATATACTTTTTGATATCCCGTCGAAGTTCTGGCTAGTAGAAATGTCATTGCAACACTTCCACTATCTTTTCCATGTCGAAGTATCCTGCCACCCGATTGTAGTGGGATTCCAAAATCAACTTCACTTTCTTGATTGATGGAACACATAGATGGCCCAGATGGCACAACAACCTGTCCTGAAGATGGAAATTAGTGACATTTGTGTGTGCGCCCAACATCTGGTAGGTGTTAGCGAAGTCAGGATCTATCTCATAGAGGAGGGGCCATCTTGAGGTCTCGTGGCCATAAGAATCTAATACTATGGTGAGTGTCATGACTAGAGGTTGATTGAGGAAATCAACGAATCAGTTGGTACTTCCTATTTCATACTTGATGTTGAGGTGGAACTGCTGCAAATATGTGGACCACTTCTAATGGTGTTCATTCTACAATTTTCCTTTTTTTTGCATCAACTGCAGCGATTTATGACCAGTGTGGATGACTATATCCTTCCAGAGAATGTAATTCCTCCACTAGCATAAGCTTTCACAATGGAGTACATTTCTTTGTTGTAATTATTGTACTTACAAATGACATATGATAGTGTCTCACTATGATATGCCACGAGGTGGTCATGTTGAGTGATGATTGTGCCCACAACATAGTCTGAAGCATATGTCTCGATCTCAAAGGGTTGTTGTAGGTCAGGTAATGAAATCACTAGGGTGGAGCACAAGCATTGCTTCAGATCATCGAACACTTTCTGTTGGGACAGGCCCCACACAAATGTTTCCTTACCACCACCCCTGGTTATTTTGCTGAGGTCCCATGCAATATGGGAGAATCCCAACACAAACCTTCGATAGAAATTGGCAAGGCCTAAGAAGCTTCGAAGCTAAGTGAGAATGGTTGGGGATGACCAGTCACGGATGACTTGGATATTGGCTGGATCAACATGCACACTATGCACATCAACATTGTATCCTAGGTATTGGACCCTATCCATGACGAAGGAGCATTTTTCCAAGTTGGCATACAGATTGTGCTACCGCAGAGTGTGTAGAACCTATTTAATATGTTGCAAGTGTTTTTCCAAAGTCTTTTTGTAGATGAGGATGTCATCCAGATACACCACCAAAAAAAATTAGTGAAAGGCTGCAAAATATCATCTATCATCCTCATGAAAGTTGTTGGGACATTTATCAAACCAAAGGGCATGACTAACTATTCAAAAATACCTTCTTTTAACTTGAAGGAAGTTTTCCATACATCTGTCGGTTCTATCGGGACCTGATGCTAGCTAGAATTCAGAACAATCTTACTGGACTATTTGTCCCCCTTGAGCTGATCAAGGAGATCGTTCATTCAGGGAATCAAATATCAGTTCACCACTGTGATTTTATTTAGGTCCCGATAATCAATGTAGACTCTTCATGTCTCATATTTCTTCTACACCAACACAATTGGGCTTCCACATGGTGTTATAACCCCAGATTGCACCACACATTCTTACCTAGCATCAGGCCAACTCATATCCCTTCATTTCCAAAACATCTGCTGAACAACTCTTTGGAAATCCTCTTGTGTCAAGGCCCATCTGCCCTAACCCATTACTGCATGCATGTGCACACTATCTGGCTCATTAAAGCTCGCCTGTACCTAACAAAGCACGGAAAAATGAAAGTTGTTGATGGAACAAAAAGCTATGGGTCAGTTAACTAAAACTCCTGGCCATGCATGGCCGAGGGTTCATCCAAAACCCTAGCTCCTTCTAGCCTATAAAATAAGGGGTAGGGGTACCATTTGGAGGAGGAAAAAATATAGCGAAGAAACTCTACCCATTTACGTAATCCGATGTCCCAACCCTTTAGCCTTTCCTCATGTCAAAGGAGATTTAACACAAAGCAGTTGGAGGATAGAAGAAGAGGAGCCCAGGATCAGGATCAAGGAGCGGTGGTCAGTCTCGACTTTGATTGTAAGTTGATTCATTTTTCAAATAATAAAAGAATACTTTTCCTGTCCCAATGCATGAGTTATCTATGGTTTGGTTAATTTATGCTTAATTTCTAACCCTCGAGTAGAGAAGTAGCATGCATGCATAGTTGTTTGTCTTGATTGCAGGTCATCTTTGGAAGGAGCAACGCAAGCAAGTGGTCAAAGCGCAATGAAGGATCTACATTGAATGCCAGTGACAAGGTTAGTAGTCATTCTCCATGCATGCACTGTGAAAGAGGGGTTTAAGTTGTGGGTTGTAGGTTAAAAAGTAATTTCTTTACAGTCAAAATCTGCATGCAAGTCTGACCCTAGTTTGCTAGTCCATAGGGTATTTTTCCCAACAACAGAATTGGCAACCATACTGGGGAGAATACTCTTTAGGGTTTCCAGATTTAGTTAAAGTTTTTGGGTAGTTTAAAAGATTATATTTTCTCTTTCTTTGTCTATCTTTTTCTAAGGTCGGAGCTAGCAGGGAGCCTGGTTCTTTATACCATTTTTCCCTGACTATGGCTTGATGGTAGTTGTCGGGACACACAGAGGTACACGCGTCCTGCAGAAGGCCTGGACGCGCGTACCCGCGCCCTATCCTTTTACAACCCACGTGTGAACGCTAGATTTAGGGATAATAGTAGCGTGTAGGAGTTCAGAGAACTTTAGAGGCATTCCACCTCTTCCCTATCAGAATTATACATTCTCAGGGGGTTTTCTGGAATCATGTCTAGGTCTTGCTGGTTCACAGTCCTGTCTTAGATTGCTTTTTTCACCTTATTATTCCTTGCATTATTTTTCTTTTCTATTAGAAAAAGCATCCAAGCCTTCAAGAGACCCTGGTTATCAATACCAGAGGCATCTTCCTGGTCTGGACTGCCTATTTTTATTTTTGTCTTAGAATTTATACATACACGTGGCCTATACAAGGTCAGCCAGCATGTACACGCTTCCTATTTCAGCTCATCACGCATTTGCACACGTGCTGTTTTAGTGACAGTAGCGTGCTTGATAGGCTACTTTTTGTTCAGGGTGGGGCAGTCATCTCTTCCTTTGATGAGAAGTATTCCTCTCAGGTGTTTGAGTCTAGGGTTGAATAGTCAGTAGGTTAGGTTAGCTTATCCTTAGCCTGATTTTTCTTAGTTGATAGTTGACAGAAAATATAAAAAGAAAAATTTTTGGTTTTTAGACAAGCGTAATAGTCTTTGTTTTCTTTATTGCCATTGTGTGTCTTTACTCTGATTCTTTGCGATTTGTGATTTAAGCCAGAATTGGTTTTTCTTGGTTTTGTGCTTGTCGGTATTTTCCCTTTGTTGCTTTACTAGCACTTA
>JZKD02S1945355.1:362223-376734 GCA_000966675.3 Picea glauca | reverse complement strand
TTGCACTTGCACCGGTAAGTTTCTCTAGTGTTGGTTGTTGTAACTGTTCTTCCAAATAGTTTAGTGATTGCTTGTCTTATCTCTTAGGGGATTCCTTTTAGTGTGTGTTACTTTTGAACGTGTAGAATACCTTAGCGTGTCTTGGATCTTCTCACATAGTGGAGGATCCCGAGCTCCACTAGTCACGAAGGCTTCTGGGCCTACTGTCGGTTACACTGGAGCCACCCCTGCCACCATTAAGGCAGAAGCTAGACCAACAAGGGTCTTTCGAAGCGACTGAGTTACAAAACTTTGTGCCCGAACAACTCCCGGAGGAATAAACCGTCGCTCTTAGCTCAGTTGAAACCCCAACCACTGATACCTGGCCACTGGTTATTGTACCAATCAAATTTTATGAACGTCTATCAGTGCCTCACACAGCTATGGAAACAAACGCTGTTACTTCTTCTGGGAATTCTTCCATTCCCACCACAGTTGCTACCACAGGAGAATCATCTCCTAACTTACCGTCATCGGTCTGTTCCACCATGGTCTTGGCCACAACTACGTCGCACAGTGGACCGAACCCATCTATGGCAGCGGCCACAACCCCCTTCACACCTAGTGCGACAGGCCCTCTGTTCTCATACGGTATGCCTAGTTCGGGTACAAGTCCTGCACTCACTTACTCCACTTTACAGAATTTGGGTCTGGGGGCAGGGAGCTCTAACTCTCCTCTACAAGGTCAACTTGGGGGAACTCCTATCCCTTTTAATGCTTTTCCTTACGTTGGAGGTCATATCCCTCCGTCGTCCCCTTCGCTTGGTGGTCCGCATCAGCAGTCCACCGGGCAGCTTGCACACACTAGTTTATTTGGAGTAGGGATTCAAGGAACACCTGCACACAGTATGCCAGTAGGTTCTTCACCATTTGTTTGGAACGAGACATAAGGTAACAACACTCTCTCATCCACTTCTTTCCCGTCTGGGGGCACTCCCATTTTTGGACAGTCTACTCCTGCACAGGGTCCTATTCCTGCGCAGGGGGCACATGTAGCAGGACCTTGGAACTCAGGACAAGGATCCGTTCCCTCCTCTGGAATGTCGTTCTGGGGTAATTATTTCCACAGTCAATTGAACCCTGGACAGACTACTATGCCTCTCCCATTAGGACCAGCATGCGGTAATCCTTCACAAAGTCCTTCGAACATGATGCATGCCCAACACCCTATGTCCTTTATGGGAAATCAGCCAATGATGTCTCCATAGATGCAAAATCCTTATGCTGGTCAGGGCCATGGTTTCTACCTGAATCCGGGCCAGCAGCCAAAATTTTCCTGGCAACCTGGTGCCAGCCAAACTCCAGGACCCTTTTTCCCTGGTTATCAGCAGCAACCCAAACTCCCATTCCTGGCGACTTTACACTTGCCAGATTTGACAAGGTTGTTAAATGATCCTATTTTTCATGATCCATGTTGGCCTCCCATTCCAATGAAGTTACCTTCAGACATTCCAAAGTTCGAGGCCAAGCCTAACGAAGATCCAGGTGATCATGTGACTACCTTCCATATTTGGTGTTCATCTAACTCATTGAAAGATGACTCTGTACAGTTGTGATTGTTTCAACGCACTCTTATCGGGAGTGCCGCAAAATGGTACATCGAGCTCGATCGCTCACGATACTCTTCTTTTGGAAAATTGGTGATGGCCTTCCTTAACCATTTCCAGTTACCTATGAGATACGACGCTGGCACAGAGTTGCTCGCCAATTTCGAACAGACAACAACAGACCATATCTCTGATCATATCCGAGAGTGGAGATGTCGGAAGAGTCTAATCAAATTACTAGTCCCACCAGTATTCCTACTTGAATGGTTCCTTAAGTCTCTGGTCCCACAATTATCCAAAGACGTCGCGACTTCTGGAGTCCTCTCCGAAGAAGATGCCATCATGAGGGCTCAACATTTTGAGCTCATCTATTCTCAGTCTATTTTATTATACAACATCCTGCCGGATGCACCATGATTGATACTGGATAAAACTAGACAGAGAGATGGACCACACACCGATGGTATTGTTGCTTCAGCACAAACCAAGCCCGCTGAGCAATTGACAAAACAATTACAACAGTTATCTATGCAACACTCTGCAGCCAGCCAGACTACTACTTTGGCTGCTCTTCCTACCCAAACGTCGGAAGTACACTCCATGCAGTCGACTAACCCAAAGGCCACCCAACAACCTGAAGGGAAGAAAAAACAATGAAAGAAGGGTAAGGGGGATAAAAAACCCATTGATAATGTTGACGGGGACACCACAGAAAAAAGGAAGGCGAGGTATCCATGCAACTTTTGTGTGGAAGACCACCCGACCCATCTTTGTCCTCGACTTGCAGAGGCCCAGGAGTTTGTCACACAGCAACAACAAGCAGTGTTGACTAATCCCTTTCAACATGGGAAAAATTTAACTCAAGCCTCTACAAGTACAGAAGGGGGCAGTCAAGAAACCTGCCCTCCTCCAAACAATCCCTCATCCGCGAACGTATATATGGTTAGGGGTGATGCTTTCATAACGACTAGAGTGCACGACTATAGTAAACCAAGCGCTTCTGAAAAGGGTAAATAAGTTGAGCTCCCATCTCTTCCTCTACAGATCGAGAAGACGTCGGGAGAAACAACGACACGCATTCACAAGGGTGCATTTAAGAAAGCTTCTCACAACCCAAATGCAAGGGCCTTAATCTAGGGTGCGAGAAGTTCGCACTGTGTTGAACTGCTAGGGTGTGAACTCTTTCTTAAGCAAGGAAAAAGATGAATTCTCGATGCTTCTAGAAGGGAATATTCTAGAAGAATGAGATGGCATTCGAATGGTTATCTTAGTACTGGACTTCCTGATATTTTGGGATCATTCTTATCCAAGTAACTAATTCATTCTCTCCTATATATTGAGGGAATTCTCATGGAAAAGGTTAAGCAAACAAGCAAGAGATTCATTGGAGAATTGGTGAAAAGGATTGTGTGAAGGATTGATACTACAACAGCTTAAAGACTCCATCAAGTTCATCCAAAGGAGTTGATCTTCTTCATGCAAGTGAGCAAGTGTGTGTGTCAGAGTCAAGGTCCATTGAAAGGAAGTTTGCGACATCAAGGCTCAGGTTGTAATCTTTACTTTCTATTAATATAATATAGTCATATGTCCCTTTCCCATAAAGCTATTTCCACTTTATTGTATAACTCCTTGATCATATACATAGATTGACTGTTGAATATATTGTGCTTTCTTCAATTTGGTTGGTTTGTGTTGTCTTGGTCTTGGCTGCACAAGAGCACTGGAGTGAAGCAGGAGCAACAAAGACCATAGGAAGTGATTATAAGGTATGTAACTTGTTCTTTCCTCCTAGTTCATTCAATAGTCAAAATCTAGGGAAAGAGTATTATTCTGTCTTGCTTTGTTCTAGATCTAGGTGGATCTAGGGAGATCGGTTTGTGTCCGCACTTACGGATTTATCCAATAAAAAAATTGGCGAATCCACTAGGGAGAATCCAATTTTCTTTTTGGCTTTTGATATTTTTCTGTGGCCATTTGCTCTGGTTGTACTTTTCTCCTATCCTATCAATCTCTGAGTCTTCAGGATATCCCGATAGACCCTCTAGGTCCAGAGGTCTTTTTCAATTTTTCTTCATTTTTCTTCATTTTTGATTATGTTCAGGAATTCTCGCACTGTACTCCATTGCAGCCTGCGAGAATAGGTAGAGTTCACACTCTGCCTTTAGGTTTCGGTGCGAGGTTCTCGCACCCTACTAAAGGGTTACCTACGAGAATCAGTGTTTCTCGCACTGTGTTATATTGCCTGCCTGCGAACATCATTTTTTCAAAATTTGGATTTGAGTTTTGGTTTTTCCAACTGCCCAGATCAGTTTGATTACCTCTTATGAGTTTCTTGGACCATTGATTGATATATTTCTTTTTTTCGTTTACATGTGTGAATAGTCTTAGGATTTCAAGGCTTTTCCTTGTTCTTTGTGTCTTGACTTTCATTTCTTGACTCTTCTTGGCAAAACCATTCTCTCTGACTTCAGATTTTGAGTGTGTTTGATTAGTTGAGAACCAGTGATTGGTTGAAAGTTGAGTAATTGGTCTTCATCATTTTATTTGTTTGAAAAGTCATTTTTTCTTTTGCATTTGAGAAGATTACTTTGGTTTGCTCTTTATTTTTGCTTTCATTGAAAGAGTGGATTGGGTGTTTGTTATTTCTTGTTCATTTTGCTTTTGATTTTTAGTACTCTCGCTATCACAGTGTGGGTCCTTTTTGAAAAGTGAACAAAGTTTTTCTTTCATAAAATTGTTTTTGTCATTTACAAAACATTGAAAATCAAATTTTTGAGATTGTTGAAGTATTGAAAAAGAAACATAGAGAATTGTCATTTAATAAGTGATTGTTTGCATTTTCATTTTAAAGGAAATTTTGCATTGTAGTTCAAGGTTGATCTAGCAAAATTTCTCTCTGTCATACATAGGATTCATTGAATGAAACGTTGTTGTTTTTTTTTTTCATTATCATCCTTGCATTGTTGGGTCAGAGTCATACAACATAAGTTTCACTTTCGTTTCCTTTGAGTAAACAACAGCTCTTAAAAACACTGCGTAATCATTAAATTTATCTAGTAACTCTTTTCTAGGGCTCTTTTACACCAACATTTAGCTAGGCTAGTGCTTTGGAGTAGAAAGAGAGATACACTCTCCAAAAGCTCAAAACACACAATAGTATCTTGAGTTAGGGAGTGTTAAATTCCATTTGCCACATATTGTTCTAGGAAGCCCTTCTCACACAAGGGTCAAGCACTAGGTCGCATTGATGTTGGCAGAGTTACTCACCCTGCTTTGTTGACATCAGTGTAGAGATTGCACGTATTATGGGGGTCACTCGGAGGTATACCCACAATGATGAGTGGAATCCTTTTGAGTTGATTTCAGGCTAGATACCCTGCCCTTGCTTGTGGATCAGACTATTGACTGTCCCCCCAGGATTTACTGTTGTTTTTGGTGACCTTAGTGGCCTATCTCTCTAGGTTCTTACCCAAGGTGACTGTGGAGGGGGAAGTCTTCACGGTACCTGGAATTGACGTTGACCAAACTCACTCGGGCTCCTTAGAGGGTATACCCACGATTGTGTGTGGGAGCTTGCACCAGGGTGTAAGTCTGTTAAGCAGTTCGTCAGCGTAACTTTTCCACTCTAGCCTCGCCCCTTCTCATCTCGTTGTTGCGACGTTGGATTTCATCACCAACTAGTGGATTTGAAATTAGAAGGTCTTGTTTTCATGGTGATTGCTTCCTAGATTTTTTTTACTAGCATGTGTTGTTTGTTTCTCGAAGTTGACCATAGGATTTTCTTCGCAAAGTTTATCACTCGTTTACAATAGCTCCTCCACATCGTTCATGTAGAATGTAGGGTTTATCTAAAGAACATCTAGAAGGATCACAACCCTCACCCACAACCACACCTAGAGGCTCACCAACGCAGAGTGAAGTCCCAATCGTTACCACACCTCAATTGGAACACACTGAATCTCTTGAACATTTTCAAATTACTAATACTCGAGAGGATTTTTGAATTCCTAGTGATTCTCAGTGCCCTTTTAGATGACTGAATTATTCTGGAGAATTAGTTGTTACCTCTTTTGGATCACCCGTTGGGCCTTTTCCCAGCATAGAAGGCCAAGATCCTTTTTGGTCTACAGGTGATTTTCGAAGGACCCTTTTTGGTCCTGGTTCGCCTGTGGTCTCCAAAATTAACGCTCCGATGTTTTCTAAGACGGAGCCTGTACCGTTGACTACCACTTATCACTTTACTCTCCCTGCCGAAATGGCCCATCTCGCTGATACTACGAGTGTCCCAACTGGGTTCACTGCAACTGGTCTTCCTCCTATAAACACCCAACGAACGCGCAATGTCACTCCAACACTACCACCTGGCTACCATGCGTTGAATTCTTTGTTGAATGCTTCTATTCCAACACCTCCGTAAACCCTAACCGGTTCTCCAGGTGGTCCTTCTCTTTCTGGGCACCCTATTCCCAGTTTTATTCCGACACTCCCTCAATTTCCTTCTGGCAATCCTAATCCTAGTGGCACTATACCATCCATTACACCAAACATCCAGATTCCCGTTGGTGGACAAGGTGGTACGATTCAACTTCCTATTACCGGACACATTCCAATTACTACACAACCTTCGATTGGGACACAACTTCCGGCTGGAACACCACCCGCGATAGGGGGACCAACCCCACCTTTTGGACAAAATATACCTCCCTCTTTGGCCCAGTATTGGAATAAGATGATACAAAATTCTCAAACGACTGGGGGGCAGCAGCAGCCTGTCCCTACTATAGGCCAACCATATCCAGGTATACCAAATCCTATTTGGGGTACGAATGCTCAAACTCATGTCCCCGCTCAAGGTTATAATCCCCCGAGCTACTATCCTCTCCAACCACCACCAAATCAGCCTGGGTATTTCCACTATGGGAAGACTGCGTACGGTCCTACTGGCTTGCCAACAGGGCTTCCACCCCAAAGTCACCTGTACCCGTAGGTGAATCGATAGTTACCTTTTCTTGCTACTTTGGATTTGCCAGATTTGTCTAGTATTTTAAATGATCCTATTTGTCACTCTCCCTAATGGCCTGCTATTCCAGCTAAGCTTCCATCGGACATTCCTAAATTTGATGGCAAAGTGGGAGAGAACCTGAACAATCACGTTATGAATTTTCACCTATGGTTTTCATCCAACTCGTTGATGGATGACTCTATTCGTTTACGTCTTTTTCAACGAACCCTTACTGGTTCTGCTGTGAAGTGGTATATTGAATTGCCACGAGCTTTCTTCTCTGATTTCAACACCCTAGCTATGGCTTTTCTTACACATTACCAGTTACCGATCCATTATGATACTGGGACTGAGATTTTGAATTCCTTCAAACAGACTAAAGTCACTCATATATCGGATCATATCCATGAGTGGCGAAGGAGACGATGCCTCATTAAACTTGAACTCCCCGATCAGTTACTGGCAGAATGGTTTACAAAATCATTTGTGAATGAAATCGATAAGGACATTGCCATGGGTGGCGTTTTCATGGAAGAGTAGGCTATAGGTCATGCTCAATATCTTGATCTCATTTATTTGCAAACGGGAACACTTTACGATTTATTACCTAAGTTACCTCATCCTGGTACTTCTAGCACTTCAACTACTCCAGCTGCCTCACATGCAATTGACGGTGTGATTGGTACTTCCCAAGCCCAATAACATTTTGTTTCAAGCACAAACCCTAAGTCTGCTTCTTCTAATGTTCAAAATGATCCGTCTCCTACCACTCCCACCGGTAAAAATTATGAGGTGAACGCCATTCAATCTACCCCGATCGGTAAAAGTAAATCGAAAAAAGGGAGAGGCAAGAATAAGGAGGGCAAAAATAATAATCAAGCAGAGCAGCCTAAAACTACTCCTGTTGATGATCAGGATAAGCGCAAACCTTGATACCCTTTCCATATCTGTGGTGATGATCACTACATGAAGGATTGTCCACGATGTGCCGAGGTCACTAAGTTCCTTCAGGGAACTCCAAAACCATCTACACCAGCTGTCTTGTCACAACCCTCCCTGTCTCAACAACATGCTCAGTTGGTCATTCATGACCAACCATCTACTTCTACTACATCATATGTTTTGATGTGTACTAGTGATTCTAAACCAAACAATGTTGCAGTCACAACTCAAGCAAAAGATTATTCTCCATCTAAGGAGAAGGTTGACGATTTACTTCCTACTTTGGTACAACCCTCTCCACCGACTCCACCTACAAATGGTCCTCTTCATCTCAAACGACTGAGCCTCGAAACAGTTCTGCGACCCCCCCCCTAAGGGTGTCATTCGGAAATTGACTTTCAATCCTCATGCTCATGCGGCCTAGAACTACAACATTGTTGAAGATCTGGCCCAGGCACCTTCAGCGATGTCAGCCCTTGAAGTCCTTCAGTCTTGTCCCGCACAACGGAAGGCTCTGTTGAAAGCTATAGGTGGAATTGACCCAACTAATACGAATTTAATAGGCTTTGACTTGGAAGATCATATTCCAAGGTTACCCCCTCAACTCGCGTTCCAGATACAAGTTGTTGTCTCTGACAAGAATATTTGTCGAACTGTTATCGACGAGGGTGCCTCGACGTGTGTAATGTCTCTTTCTTGTTGGAAAGTCATTGGTTATCCTCCTTTGAATGAATCACAAAATACTCTTAAAGCCTTTAATGGCTCTAGTTTTAAGTCTTACGGTGTTCTTCCTTCATTGCCAATTACATTAGAAGGTAAGACGGTCCAAGTTGAAGTGGAATTCTTTGATGCTCCCCTTGATTATAATCTTCTACTTGGCCGCAGCTGGATCGATTCGATGAGTGTCGTTGTGTCAACACTTTTTCATGTAGTACGTTTCCCTCATCAAGGAAAGGTTGTCACCATTGACCAACTCGCCTTCTTCAATTATGATACTTGTACTGGCAATGTACCGTTTATTGCTAAAACCCCACCGGGTTATGAGAATGTCGATGTAGGCCTTTTAAAGGACTCCTCGTTAATGGGTACTTTCCCCATTCCTCCACCTGATATTCCACGCCCGCCTATTGCTTCTATCAACATGATTTCCATCGTGCCTCACGAACTTCCTGTGTCTTCCGACCCTTGGATAGTCCCTGATCCTGGAGATCATCTTCGTTTCGGTGATGCAATGCCGTTAAGTCCAATTGAATCCACTTCTCAGGCCATTCAATCGGCAACACTTTCTACTTCTTCTCTTGATGAGTTGTCTCCCAATCCTTTTCGTGTTATCTTTCCCACTGACGAGATGATCATGTCCGTCATGGAGGACACCCCTTAGGATGATGGGCATCATCGTTCCATACTCTTTTTGGAACAACAGACTCTTGAGAACTACCAACGGATTTCGACTCCATCGATCGTTGTTGTGATTTAGACCGCTCCCGGGTCTACACATGATGTGTTTGTCGAAGGGAACCTCAGTAATATCTCTCCCATGATTCCCATTGACATATTTGTTAAACCTGGCATCGTCGAAAATTCCCATATTGGAGCTTCATGTTCCCAAGACGAAATAGTCACCTATACATCCCTATTCAAAGAGTTTCGTGACATATTCACATGGCACTATGAAGAAAAGCCAGGTATCGACCCTATAGTTGTTGTACATGAGATAAAGACATACCCTGGTGCTAAACCCATTCGGAAACACCTTCATCCAGTTCACCCACGTAAAGCGGCTGCTATCAAACTTGAAGTTGAGAAACTTCTGAAAGCCGACTTTATTTATCCCGTGGCTCTGACAGAACGGGTTTCCAATCCTGTCCCAATTGACAAGAAAGGAGGCATTATTCATGTATGTGTTGATTATAGGGATATTAACAAAGCTTGTCCAAAAGACAACTTTCCAACCCCTTTCGTCGACTAGATTGTCGATGACTGTGCTGGAAGTGAAATATTCTCTCTCATGGATGGTTTCTCCAGCTATAATCAAATTAACATCGCTCCCGAGGACCAACATAAGACTGCTTTTATTTATCCTTGGGGTACTTTTGCCTATAGGAAACTTCCCTTCGGTCTTAAGAACACTGGCGCGACGTTTCAACGTGCTATGTCTTATGATTTTCATGATATAAAGCATATCGTTCAACCCTATTTGGACGATTTACCAGCTCATTCTTTGCACCGAGTTGATCACCCCACTCATCTCCGAGCCATTTTTGTTCGTTGTCAGTTCTATCGTATACGTTTAAATCCTCATAAATGTGTTTTTTTGCGTATAATCCGACCGTCTTCTAGGTTTTATCGTTTCGCGTCAAGGGATCCGGGTGGATCCTATTAAGGTTGAGGCGATTCTTAATCTTCCTCCTCCTTCTACACTGCATCAGTTGCAAAGTTTGCAGGGGAAAGCAAACTTTCTTCATCGTTTCATCCCTAATTACGCCGAGATCACTCGTGGTTTTACGCAACTACTAAAGAAATATTCAGAGTTTGTCTGGGATACCATTCCCAACAATGCTTTTGAAGCTTTGAAGTTGTCCCTTAGGCGAGCTCTGCTTCTCTTTCCTCTCGATTACAGTCGTGATTATTTCCTTTATCTTGCTGCCTCGGAGTACACTATTGGCATGGTTCTTGTCCAAGAGGATGATGTGCATGATGAACATGTTATTTATTACTTGAGTCGAAGTCTCACATCAACTGAAATCAAGTATCAACATGTTGAAAAACTGGCCTTGGCTGTCGTTCAAGCCGTTCAACGCTTCCGGCATTATATCCTCTCACGAAAGACTATAATGATTTCTCATTGCAACCCTATGCAACATATTTTGACGTGTCAATTGCTAGGGGCGAAATACTCCAAATGGATTGTCATACTCCAGGAGTTTGACTTGGAATTTGATCGCGCCATGTTTAAGAAATCCTTAGTTTTTGCTGAGTTGATATGTGATTTTCCTCACTCTGCCACGGAAAATGTAGCAGTGGATTCATTACCTGATGAATCTGTTTTCCTTATTAGCACTGATCATCTTTGGTATGGGGATATCATTATATATCTCCAAACCCAGACTTTCCGTCCTACTTTGTCTAGTCCTGAACGACGTCTTATACGCTATAAAGCTCGTCAATACATTATCCTCGGGGATACTCTTTACCATCGTGGAATTGACTCTGTTTTTCGACGTTGTCTAACATTTGATGAAGTTGAGAAAGCGTTGAATGACTGCCATTTCGGAGCATGTGGTGGTCATATGTCTGGGTATGCTACTGCCCAGAAGATCTTACACGCAAGGTATTTTTGGCCTTCTTTGTTTACCGACTACATTACTGTTGTTCAGAAATTCCATGCCTGCCAGACCTACAATCAGAAAATTTGGTCACATCCTGCTCCTCTTCATCCTGTGGTCTCAGTTGGTCCTTTTGCGAAATGGGGCATCAATTTCATGACATGTCACCCTCACTTGGCCGAGAGGCATGGTTACATCATTGTAGCCATTGATTACTTTATGAAATGGGCCAAGGTGATGCCGAAATTCAATAATACTGGAAAGACGACAACTTTGTTTCTTTTTATTCACGTCATAGCTCGTTTCGGTGTTCCCCAAGCTATTGTTACTAATCACGGTAGCCACTTTAGGAATTTTATGATGTCTGAACTTACGGAGAAGTTGGGTCTTCGCCATGATAACTCAACACCCTATTATCCACAAGCTAATGGCCAGGTCGAAGTGATCAACAAAGTTCTAATAACTATGCTTCGATGGATGATAGGAATTCATAAAACAAGTTGGCACACAATGTTGTTTTTGGCATTGTGGGCATACCGGACATCTGTCAAGTCCGCTACTGGGTTTACGCCTTTTCATTTAATCTATAGTGTAGAAGCCATTCTTCCTATAGAATGCGAGATACCCTCTTTGAAGCTAGCTGTTGAGCTCCTACCCAACACTTCTGTCGAAGAAGAACGTCTATTGTATCTAATGCGATTAGAAAAAACTCGACGTGATGTCGCCCTAGTAATAGAAGCCTAGAAAAAGTGTGTCAAATCCCAATATGACAGGCATGTCAAGCCTCACATTTTTTCTGAAGGTGATCTTGTTCTTTTCTATGAACATGATCAAGATTTGTTAGGAGCTGAGAAATTCGAACCCATGTGGCGAGGGCCTTATATCGTTCACCGAGTTTTGGAAAAAAGAGCATATGAGTTGGTAGATTACGATGTTATCCCTTTGAGTGAACCCAAGAATGGGTTGTACTTGAAGAAGTACTATGCATAAATCATCTGTGCACAAGTACCTTGTATTTTAATGTATCATACTTTGTGTGTGTTACTATAGTTTTCTTTTGTCGTTATCTGGTCTTTGCCCTTATGTGACGTTGTGTTTGATTTCCATATGTCGGAATCTTCACTACCCTATATTGGCTTCGTTGATGGTGCTAGCCGTAGTACTTAGAATCTTGCTTCCGCTACGTGGGAAATCTATGCCCCAATGAACGAACTTGTATCTTTACGAGGGGTATGTCTCAGTCATGCGACCAACAACATTGCAGAGTATAGCATCGTTATTGAATTATTGGTTGATGTTGTCTCGCTTGGAATTCATCATTTGGTTGTGCGACTTGACTCGCAACTTGTAGTACTACAATTAAGTAATATCTACTCTATTCGAAGTCCTACTTTATTATGGATGTATTTGCGAATTCACCTCTTGGAACGTTATTTTGATCACATTGAATATCAACATATTCCTAGATGTCTAAATACATTAACAGATGCATTGGCTAATTATGTATTGGACAGACATTTGAATCATTTATAAATCAAACACATCAAAATTCACACAATATAAAGTAAACCAGTAGAAGCCATCTGTATATATAATGATCAAGAGAGTTTTTTACAAAAGTTTGTCCGGAGACCAAAATGTCAAAAATGGAAGCTTATAGATTCTACAAAGCGAGATCATGGATGATGTTCACGGTAACACATGACTGCCCTAGCAAACCTACGGAGTAGTCGACTCATAGACGCTGATACCCCTACAGTATGACGTTGATCGCATTGTGGAACCTCTTCCAGAGTCATATCTGGAATGTCTGCAGTCAGGCCCTCTAGATTATGTTCCACTACTTGGTAATCCTTAGCATATTATGGTGCTGCCGCTACCTCTCCTCGCCGCTAGATGGGAGAAGTGTCGGGAGGTCTGTAAGGTCCAACATCTGTGTTATCAACAAACAATTTTGTATTAGTCTTTGGACAAACATATAAAACAAAAACATTTGAATATGATAAAAATTCAAAAACATTTAAAAAGAGAAAATGTGTGTGCTTCTTACCAAGGTCCCCCCATTGAGCATCCTCTGGTAAAACCAAATCCAGATCTCCTCAGAAATTCAGCCCAGCATAAGCGTAGTCATCAACCATCAACATCTGTGGTTGAAGCCAGTCAAAGAAAGTATCATCATATTTGATGATCAGTCCTGCTACATGCCAGGCCATAAGCCGACACCATCTCAGCATCCGCAGATCCCTGGGACCCGGTATGTTCCACTCCACCTATAGCCTCAGTAATGGGACCCGCTTGAGGAAGAAGGATATCAGTAAATATCCGTACCCGAATTGCTTCAGGTCACCCCGCCTACATTTGGTTAATTGCTTTTTAATACTGTGCAGCATAGCATCTGCCCAGTTGAACACTCGAGGCTCAGTACACTCAATAGCATATTGGAAGTAGCTCTATAATTCCATATGAGGAGAAAAACTCCCAGCCATCTGAGCTATAGTGAAAAGGATAGTACGGAGGGTCAAGTCTTGTACCCCCCAGATAGCCACTTTTCCTTTCTTTCGCTCAGCCTTGGGTACGCAGTATAAATTGCAGTACTCACTCATCTTTAGCCCACCACCTCTACTACCTGTCAGGATCACATAGTACCCTCGCCGTGACAAACCAATCAAAAAGTAAATGTCTTCAATGTCTATGGATAGTGTGTGGGCCCCTACATGAAACACCTGCTGATCTAGGTCTCACATGTGAACCAGGTACTCTAATAGTCTGACTTGGGCCCTCATGCCCGGGATGCGAAAGTATTTCAAGAGCCCACAATTTGTCAAAGCAGCTATGGTAGGTGGATTATTTTCGGCCATTGTATTATCCTCTTAATTTTCCCTTTCGTGCCACTCTAACACCATGTTGATGGCCAATTATCTGCACAAGGAACACAATAAGAGGATTATCAACTTTTTTCATGCTTTGGATAATTTTCATTGGCTAGAAATTTAAAAAAAAAATTGGCTTTGCGGTTCTCACAGGTGCCCTTTGGGCACAGTGAAAGAACCTTGCAAGTGGCCTTAGGATCACCTGCGAGAACGCATCATTCTCGCAGGCCCCGTATGGCCCGCCTGCGAGAATTGCAGCGCGCATGTAGGGTTTGAAAACACAACTTAAAACTCAGAATTTAACCAATGAAATTATAAATTTAAACCATGAAACTGTCAAGGACGAAGAGCTTACCTTAATGTTGCAGACGGCTCATTGAATGGTCTCTCGTAGCTCCCACAAATTGACACCAAACTTGGAGAGTAAAAGAGGGGTTTTTGGAGCTCAATAGTGGAAATGTAAAATGATGTGGTAAAAAAGACTATTTACTCATTTTATTTACTTTTACTATATCATTTTGGGTTTTTATGATTATTTATCGATTAAACCTAATCACTAATGTCATGTTGAGTGTAATGACTTGCAGGCGTGATGACTTTGATGATTAAATACAGGGATACAGACATGTTTTTATTTGTTATCGTGTGTTTTTGATTGTTTTTTATGGTTTTTTACATAAAACTTCGAGCGTCGTTTTTGTCCGTTCTTGCACTCGTTAATACATGAGAACGTGATCAAGCATACTTTTATCACTTTTTCGGGCTCAACAAGGTTATACGAAAAA
>JZKD02S1945355.1:334185-345436 GCA_000966675.3 Picea glauca | reverse complement strand
AAAAATGCATATTCACTATGGGCTTCTTGCATGACTTTTGTTGGTAGCTTGAACTCATGGTCCACATGTTCCATTTCCACATTTACTAGAGCTTGTTGACCTATTTCTTCACCTTTTGCAACATCTAGGGTGGACAAAATTGACATCCTTAGATGTGATGCCACATACTAAGAACTCTTGGCTAATCCACATGCCAATTGGTAAAGCATGCCACATTCAACTTCAAGCTTCTCGATTTTCCTTTTCTATTGGGTCGCAATTTCTAATATCTCTACATGTCTTGAATTCTAGGCTTCATTTTGATTAGACACTCTATTGTTTAGGTGGGAGATAGCTACCTCATTATTGTCCAAAAGAATGTAGTGTCCCTTAGAATTTGACATAGCTCCGAAGCCTCACACAAAAAGTAGCAACCAGGGTGACTATGCTTAATTGTTCTTTTTCTCTTCCAAGATTTGCTAAGGAATGCACATGAGGTGACATCGGTTCTAACCTGTAATGGTCTCTTGCTTTCCTAAACCCAAATTGTCAACATGGAGGTTCCAACAACCTGAAAAAGGCTAGCCCAAGTCTAACATAACCTAGAAAATCCCATAAAGGAAGGGTCTAGACCACAAATCCCTTGTTCATCCATAGACCTAACACATACCAAGGAGAAATAAACTAGACTAAGCTCCAAAATAATGACACCTCTTATTTCTGAATTCATTCCACTCCATTATGAATCAAGTTTTCCAGCAAGAATAAATATGTGAAGGTACTCAAGAGTTGGGGGTGTTAATGTCCATCTCCTCACTTTGAATGCATTATGCCACTTGTTTTTCCTTCTATATGTCATTGTAAACTTGGACCATGAATATCACTCATCACTTTAGGGGATATGTGATAAGGACATTACTTCCCCTTTTATCCTTAAAATTCCCACATCCAAATGAGTTGCTTCAATAGCTAGGTGGTTTGCTTGTAATTTTGATTCCTTAGCACAAGGAAGAAGTCTACTAACTCAAACTTCTTTGTTCCTTTTGAATTACGAGGATAAGCCTTGTTATGTTGTATTCATTTGGAGTGGAGGAGTGACACATATGTCTAATGATGATTGATGAGTCTCTTATTACCAAGAGGCTCATGATCCTCCATGCAATGGGAGTCTTAATATCTTGAAAGAGGGTCAGTTCCTTAGGTTGGTTATTAGATGATTCACCTAGACCCCACTCAAAACTTGTTTCATGTTTTCCCTTTAGATCAAAGACAATCCTCCCAAACTTGCCAACCATTATTCCTTTCCTTATTTTGATGGAAAAAATACAATGTTAAAAATAATTATTTCAAATATTTAAGTTTTTCTAAAATAATTATTGACATAGTAAGGTTAGAGCATACTTGCATATCAAATTCATACAACAAAACTGCATCTACTCTACAATATTTATTTATTCATGGGAACATAGATAAAGTATCAATAAATATAAGCATGCATTATTCACACTTTTACATCAAGATTTATAGTTGAAACTCAGCTGGGAAATCAAGAAAACCCCTTTGCATGGATTTATCTCTTCATTTTTATATTATTATAAAAATATTTAAAATAAGGTACTTGACCCACCCCCCCAAATCTCTCTTTTTATAGGTACAGGTATCATACCAACCATCACAAGGTCTCTCACTAGATTTTCTCTTATGATTTTGTAAGCATTCCTCTTACACATGTAGAAAAAGTTTTATTAAAATCCTAGTCTTTTCTTTGAAGTAAGTAAGCCATTTGTCATTCTCGATTGCTCATTCTACCTGATGGGAGAAGACATATACATTTTCATAGTTTAGTCTTCGTATAAGATCTTAAATGGATATATTTTTGTTTCAACTTTAGCCACTCTGCTAAGTGAAAAGAAAATGGGCATATGAGGAGATTTCAGAAGTTTGATCTGAGTCTCGAAATTCTTCATTTGGTATATTGTTCTCTCTTATGCTATCAAACAGTCCATTAAAGTTGTTGCTTGTTTGATTTGGAAAGTGTGTTTTCTTATCCCAATGAAATGTGAAGTAACATTACAAATCAAAATCTCAAAGCAACTACATAAAAATAATAAATGTTAGCTCAATGTGAAAAGTCCAACCTCAAGGATTAACTCAATTAGTTGAATCATTCACCCAAGTCATGTTGTCAACAAGGAAACTATAAATCATAAGTTCGAATCTTTGATTAAGATAACCTTGAGATTACCAACTACTATTCTAGCTGACGATTAAACCACCTATCACTCAAATATTCCAGAAAAAAGAAAATCCTAAATTTTTTTATTTTTTAAAAATCCAATTGCTATATTACTAAAAACAAATCAAATTGTTCTCTCATGTTTATGAAGGAAGCTTCATAGAAATTCATGCATTTATTCAAAGAAACATGTATCATGTGATGAGAATGGATATATCGTGTAGTTGTATGGCATTTAAATATGTATCATGTGATGAAAAAAGATGTTTAAATATGACATTTAAATATTTACATGGCAGCATTTAGATATTAAAGTAGAATCAAAGCTCTCACCATTGTCCTCCAAAGAGGTGAACACTCTTTATGCGATTATAACTTTGTTTAAAAGGATCTCGGTGGGACCGTCATGCCTTTTAATTGGGACCCAATGGGAGGCCACCTTATTCCATAATTTGTTCAATCAGAATGTTAATACATATTTTGACAAGCGACTTTATCACATAATTTATTCATAAAAAATTTAAGACAACAATACACATCACTGTAGTTACATATGTTCTTTGTTTTTTTTTTTTTTTAATTATTAGTTGAAGGATTTCTCCTAAATTTTTAATCAATCAACATGTTTTATATTATTAGTAAAGTAGATTCTCCTTTCTCAGATAAGATAACATGCATTCCTTCGTTTTTGAGAAAAAGAGAGAGTTAATTTTCAATTAAATCTATAGATTTAAGTTTAAGTTTTAAAATGATTATATATATTATATAATCCTTACAAAATGGTCATTTTAAAATTGTCATTTTCATTTAGTTACAATTGATACAGAAATAATAGTTTTTATTATTGAAAGTATATATTATGATTTATTTGTAAATATAACAAAAACTAAAAATATATAGATATAATAATAAACTATCTATTATGATTTATTTGTAAATATAACAAAAACTAAAAATGATATAGATATAATAATAAAATATATATTATGATTTATTTGTAAATATAACAAAAACTAAATACTTATTAGATAACGTTGTTCATATTTTTGTCATTATTATCTTATCATTTTATATGAATTTTAGTTTTTTTATTTTATGTGAAAATAATATGTGATTATTCTATCAACTTTAAAAATGAATTTATATTTTTTTTCCTTTTCTAAATAATGTAAATAATGTAAATGTATGATTTTTTAATTTATATACTGAAACCATTAGAGTTTATATTTAAAAAGAGTTGCATTTTCACTAAACAACTTGATAATATAAAGTTTAAAAAGGTGGATCATGACTTTCAGTTCTTTCATCCTCCCATCGAATAGTTAGGGGAGAGACGATGACCTTTCCTATCTAGAATTTTTCTGTCATATTCCTCAGTACACGGATAGATTCTTACAAAATGATTACATAATAGAATGAGAAAACAATACACGATTATTGTTTGTGGACTATTACCCTCCCTTCCTTTAAACATGGGGGAATCCAAAGTTAATTGATGACCCAAGAGGATATTCTATTATGCATCTTATTCTCTTTGGTTCCAGATATATTTTCTTCCCTTTGTGAGAGGAGGGGAGGGGTTTTGATATTTCTTTAGGACTTCAGTGAAAGTATGAGATTCAAATTTCTTGGGTGGATGGTGTTATCACATATATTTGTCTAAGGGTTGCAGGGCGACCCATTCCTTTGCTTGCACATGTATAGCCTTGAGCTCAAAGAGAAACACTCAAAGCAGTCTATTTCTGTCTTGAAACACAAGCAACATGAAGGTTTAATCTTTCAGTGGTGGAGATTCTAGGAGCAGTTTAGATCAGCGGCTCACGGGCATTCAGAACTCCAAAATTGTGCAAAGTATAGCACTAGAGAAAAATCCAAAAGCCCCGAAACCTGAAGCCATGATAAGTCGTAGATCTTGAGGGGGACAGGTGGCAACCGATCTGAGGGTTAGTGGAAATGGGTTTCGGGAGATTTGAAATGAGAAGTGTGCAAAGTTCCCGAAGAGCCGAAGCTCGAACTCCCAAAGTAATCCGAGCCATCCAAGCCAAGGGGACATGTGGAGGCAGATCCCTCACTTTAGAATTCGACATTCCAGAGGATTGTAGGAGTTAAGCATTGAAAAGTCTCAAAGCGCCGAAGTGTCGAAGTCCCGAAGCGCCGAAGTGCCGAAGTGTCGAAGCCGCTAAAGTGTCGAAGCCACTGAAGTGTCAAAGTCCCGAAGCGCCGAAGTGCTGAAGTGCTGAAGCGCTGAAGTGCCGAAGCCATCGAAATGCTGAAGTCCTGAAGTGTCGAAGCCTCTGAAGTGTTGAAGTCCTGAAGCGTTGAAGTGTCGAAGTCCCGAAGTGCCGAAGTGTCAAAGTCCCGAAGTGGAGAATCACGTGGTGCACTCATCAGTCATGACACGTCGTGCTCATTCCAGGTAATTTGGTCATTACACTTCTCACCCTTATTTTCATGACACATCAATAGCCACGACATCGTACGACGTCAGGCCACCACGTCACTTCATTGTTTTCCCTCCGAGATATTTTCCATGTTTCACATTTGAAACTTCTGAAGCCAGAAGGGACGAAAGCTTGAACTAAATCTAGACCATCCATTAGTGGGGACATGCGGCACAAGTCTGTGAACTTCGAGGGAAAATGAAGTTTGAGTTTTGAGTTTTCCGAAGTCCGAAGACCCAAAAGGATCTCGACCGTCGATCTATGAGGGCCACACATCATCAAATCCAGGGCTTCAGATAAAAGAAAGTGGGGCTAGAGGAGGTTTGATATTTGAACTTTCTGAAGTCTGAAAACCCGAAGGGATCTCAGTCATTGATCTGCGAGGGCCACACATCATTAGATAGCCAGCTTCGGGTAAAATCACTGAAGGTAGAGGAGGTTTGAGATTTGATTTCTCTGAAGTCCAGAGACCCAAAAGGATCTTGGTCATTGATCTATGGAAGCCATGTGTCGTTAGATACTTAGCTCCAGAGGATTTTCTTAGAGGAAAATGAAGTTTGAGAATTAAAAACTATGAAGCCTGAATCACATCGTGGGCGTCGATTTGAGAATAAGTAGATCCAATCCGTCGATCTAAAAGAGAGAGAGCTGAGACGTTGATCAAAGGGCCTCATCCCAGATCGCAAGATCAATGGTCACACTCCATTGCGGGGTCGGAAGGTGCTTGAGCTTTAAAATTTTGAGGGCGAGCCACAATCAAAACCATGGTATTGAGAAAGGGATACGTGACAAAAGGTGGTGGATTGGAGGCCCAAAAGTGGTGTGAGTTCAAACCACTTTTGACGGACCCACAATAACATGCTTATATAGCGTCCAATCCGAGAGCAGCATGTGGCCGCCCCCTAGGCACTAAGCCTCGTCCCAATCTCAAGGATTCATAAAGGAATGGTGGTTGAAACCTTAACTCACTCAGTAATTAGAAAGTATGGGGGAGCCAACCGTGGAAAACAGAGTTGTCAGCCCAAGGCACCGCGGTGGACGAAGATTTCCTACAAGCCCACGCCGAGATGAATTTGCGTCTGATAGGAGGATACATGCACCGTTTGACAGAATACTGCTCGGACGCAAAGCTATGAATGAAATGGCCAGATCACACTCTTGACAGAGGGGAACTAAGCCGATATAAAATAGATCAGTTTAGATTTTAGAAGGAGGGGGGGTAGTTTTGGCCCAGACTGGGGAAATCTTTGAGAGATGTTATGACTATATTTTTGTTGTAAGCCTAAGGGCCTAGATTGTAATTGTGATGTTAAGATTCCTTTAAGTTGTTATATCAAACTTTTTTCTTAGTTTTCATTATTTTCTGGATCCAATCTCTCTGATTTATGAATTCCTGAGGCAATGGAGGATATGTTGTCGTCATGCCCATTTTTCATGGTTCAGCAGACGTTTATGTTTCTCTCCCTTGTCTGGATGAAATCTCTCTGATTTATGGATTCCTGAGGCGATGGAGGATCTGTTGTCGTCATGCCCATTTTTCATGGTTCAACAAACATTTCTGTTTCTCTCCCTTGTCTGGATGCAATCTTTATGATTTACGGATTCTTGAGGCGATGGAGGATGTGTTGTCATCATTCCCATATTTCATGGTTCAATAGACGTTCTCTATTTTTCTTCTTGCTTGGATCGTTGTAATCCCTCTGATTTATGGATTCCTGAGGAGGTGGAGGATCTGGTGTCATCTTGCCCATTTTTTATGGTTTATCATTTAGACACTTTCTATCTTTCTCCTTCCCATCACCACTTAAATCCTCTTGTCTGATAGGGAGATTAAATGCCTTCATTGAGCAGATTGTTTATGACTCCATAGCCCAATGACCTATCACTGATCTACAATGATATTTGTTCTCTTTCCTTTCTTTAAAGTATCGCTAACTCACCTACTCACACCCTTTTAATCCACCAAATATTCTGATGGGTATTAGGCTTATCCTCTCGCAATCTGAGGGTGACTCTTAGTGATAACAGATGGGTATGAAACACTAGAATAAAAAAGGGACTTCATTCTTTCCTTGCTCCATATCTTCCTCCTCTTCCCAAAATGTTTCCTCTTCTTCCTCCTTTGATTCCTTTGCTTCCTCTTCTTACTTTTCTCCCTTCTCTCTTTCCTTCTCTTCTAAGGGGGAATTGTCCTTTGTATTTTCTTATATGGATGGATCCACATCACTTTGAAGTTGAATTGTTCTAGAGTTGGGGTCTTTTAGTGATTCATCTTCCCTTTCAATTTCCTTCTCTGCATCTTCTATATTTCCAAGAACTTTGAATTTTTTGGTGCTTGTTTTGGAAGGTCCATATTGGATTGGATTTGATTGTTGAGGCCCCTTGCACTAAGAATGTCTATGCCTACTAGATATCAACTTGAAATCATCATCCTTATTCAATGACTACTTTGGAGGAGGTTGTTCCTCTTGAATATTTGGAATTTTTTTGGAAAAATGTGATCCAGATGGATATCGATGTCCACCCACCTATTCCAATTGGCTCATCTTAGCAGTTATTCAATTTGGCATTTTTTTCCTAGTTTTCGGGTCCTGAACTTCTGGGGTCGTTTTGAGGCCCTAAACAATGTTTTAAGGGCTCACCATAGTCAAAATATATATTAAGACAAAGTTTGAGGACATAATGTGTATTCCTCGGATAGACCTTTCCAACTGGCTATCGTGCACCTAAAACGAAGATCATATGCAAAAGTTACGACCCCGGGAATTTGATGTACCAACTTACCCCAACGGGGCCGACATGACTTTTGGGGCTCCATATCCTAGGGTTAGGTTTTTGGATGTCTAGGGTTTTGGAATTCATGCTTATTGTAAAAAGGATTTCAGACCTGCAATTTACTCATCTTCTTGCGAAGGAGTGCAACTGTCACAATTCTTCTCAAAGATAAGCCACCACCATTCTAGCAAGCTTTTCTTTAGTCTGCATTCTACAATTTCAACATATTTATTTATTGAATAGAAGCCAATTTCATTGTATCTCATTTATTGTTCAATGTGTCTATGTGTTAATAATAATAATAATATGTGATCATTTTGTTCTTCTCTTGAAATACAAATCAATGGTATCAAAGCGGTCTTCTCCTTATCGTTCTTAGTGCATGTCCCCGACGAGGTTAGAGTACAAAGAGTTGGGTCTCGAGCTCTTTTCTATTCAGGACAAGATATGTCACATGCCCAAGCGACATTCCATGGCGGGAGAAAATAAAGATGATGGGATATGAGATCCTTTGAAATTTTTGCTTGAGGAAGCCCTTGTGCAATAGAGGAATGTGATGATGGATAATTTTGTGCAAATCCTTCGACGACTACCAACAGGCGATGCATCTTCCTCGAGTGGAGGAACCTCCCCCTTCAAGGTACATATAAATTTTGATATTCCTATATTTGAAGGTCATATAGATGCAAATGTTGTAGACAAATGGTTGAATCTTCTAGAAGGGTATTTTCCTGTCCATAACTTTTCGAATAGATAAAAGATTAATTTTGTGCTCTTCAAAGCCGTACCCCATGTAAAATATTGGTGGGAGAATTTTTGTGAGCAAAAGGCAACAAAGGAACCCTCATTATTTACAGCCACACTCACATGGGAGTCCTTCAGGGATGTTATTAAGGAACAATACTACCATGTTGGACGTTATGATGACCTGTATACAAAATGGACCACATTACGATAGGAAAGGGACCAAGTAGTGCAAGAGTTCACAAATATCTTCCATACATTGCGCACCAAGCTAGGTATCAAATATTCTGAGAGACACCTGGTGCTCAAGTACCATGGTGGTATGCATAGATACATCCAGCAAGAAATGGAGTTTCTTTACATCTCATCTTTGGGTGCAGCCTATTGATATGTCGTTAAAATCGAGTAGAAGCTTAAAGAAAATATGCGACATTTTTGGTTTGGGAACCCCTCATAATAGAATCAGGGCAAGGGAAGCCCCAACCTGCAGAAAAAAGGGCATAGAAAAGATGGACATCCTCAGGACAACTAGTCTAAGTCACAAATAAAGAAGGATAATGGAAATATGAAGAAAGATATCGGGAAGTGGTGCAACTTCCATAAGAACCCCTAGCATAACACTATTGATTGTCGCTCAAAGTAGTCATGGATGGTTGAGGTGAAAGCCTTTGAATCATATGCAAGTTCTAACTCTGAGTTAAAACCAGAAAAGGGGAGACATATCATTGACATGGAAATGAGTGCCACCATTTCTACCACCAAGATCCAGCCTAGTGAACATGATGAGCCAGAGGAAGGAGAGCGCCTCTTTCATTCACATATGTGGGTGAAAGGTACCCCACTACACTTCATTGTTGATAGAAATAGCCATAAGAACCTCATCTCATTGGAGGTTGTCAAGCAGTTGGCCCTGCCAACAATGCCGCACTCGCATCCCTACACCATCAGATGGCTCCACCAACGAAGCGATCTTCGTGTCAGTCAACATTGTTGCCTATCCTACAACATCAAGACCTTCAAAGATGAGGTACTGTGTGATGTTTCTCCCCTTGAAGTTTGTGATTTTATTTTGACCAAACTTATTTATGGAAATGTCATGTTGTATATGAGTCTAGGCCTCGTAGTGTTATTATTACTTTGAACAGGAAATTGTACAGGATACCTGAGGTAGTCCCACCTAGTGCCATTTCCTTGATATCTTTAGGGAAATGCAGGAAGGTCATCTCCCATAATGGGAAGTTTGTCTTCTTCATTATTAGATCACAGAGTGAGCGAAAAATTGCAGCCACATCCATGGCCTCTGCGGTCAACATCTTCACGCAGTAGAAGCAAGTGGATAAGGTCATGGAAGAATACACAGACACATTCTCCTCACCTATTGGGTTACCTCTGCACTGTTAGGTTAAGAATTCCATCGATTTGACCCCCGATGCAATGCTACCCAATGGGCATGTCTATCTCTTCTCTCTATTAGAAAATGAGGAGATCAAGAATTAGATCCAAGAACTTCTCCAAAAGGGGCACATTCTACCCATCTCATCACCTCATGGAAGCCCAATCGTGCTTGTGCAGAAAAAAGATGGGGCATGGTGACTTTGCATTGATTACCAAGCCCTAAATAAAATCACAGTCAGGAACCGGTACCTTATTCTGTGAATCCAAAATCTTCATGATCAACTCAAGGGGGGGAAATAATTCAGTAAGATTGATCTAAATTCTGGCTACCATCAGGTCCTAATAGAGAAGACAGATGTATGGAAGACTTCCTTCAAGTCAAAAGAAGGTCTTTTTGAAGGGATAGTCATGCACTTTGGTTTGAAAAATTCCCCAACAAATTTGATGAGGATGATGGACGATATCTTGCAGCCTTTCACAAATTCATTTTCAGTGGTGTATCTAAATGACATTCTCATCTACATCAAGACTTGGGAAGAATGTTGGACATAATTTTCATTGATGTCAACAGGATAAGTAAATAACCAGAAGTCTAAGGATCAGGAAGAAGAACGAACTGTTGATCATGATAGGATCAACAATCCGATGATGTTCAGAAAGGATAGTGCATGAAAAAATCCCTGAAGAAAGAATAAAGTGTAGAAGATGTCGTTGGGATTAGTGGAAGGATTGCACAGATAATCAAATACACAGAAATGGTGAGAAGACTCAACAACTGTCTGATCACTATGATTAGAACAACTTCCGTTCGATCAGAAGTTGACCATGGTCTTAAGGGTTGTAGGAGGATTGTGACCATAAAAAAGGATGAGAGTTTGACTATCCATATACCCGTCGACCGTGGGATCAAACCCAAGTTCTTTTTTAGTAGTCGAATCATTTTCAAGTATAAGGAATGTTGGATGATTGGTCAAACGACCATATTAATTCGTGACTGTCAGATGCACAAAGGGCATGAATCAACAACCGTTAGACCCAGGTAATGTGCACCCACCTTAAATACATCGATGAGAAGTGAGAGTGGTTTTAGGGGGGGCCATACGAAACCACCCCATTTTGGACCCCCCCTTTCATTAAATTCAGAATGTCAAGGGGGGTCCGGAATCCAACCTTAACCGTTGATTTAAGCTCCTTTATCTCCATTGTCCAAGACTTGCACATCCAATTTCGGACCCACCCCTTCATTAAAGGTAGTATGGAAAGGGGGGTCCGGAATCGAATCTCAACTACATAATTAGACACAAAAATCTTAACCGTTTGAATCTACAAGGAGTATATGCCTAGGAATCAGCTAAGAGTCCAAAACAAAGAAATGATTTGAGCCATTGATCCAAAGGTGTAAGGTAGCTGAGATTCGTAACAAATGAAGGACCGAAGGGTTCATAGGGTGCTCAGATGGCTATTTCTTCTCCAAACCTCAAAGAAATTCTTGAAGCATTCAAATCTCAATTGTATGACACATTTTGTGACACATTGCATGAAAAATTTCATGACCTTGCAGATAGTCTCAATAATAGTTTTCATAGTTCATTGGATAGCATGCATGAGAGATTTCTTATGGCAGACATCAGGGATGAATATAATCAAGAAATATATGCTTGGTATGATTTTGAGGATGATT
>JZKD02S1945355.1:274843-334175 GCA_000966675.3 Picea glauca | reverse complement strand
ATAAAATACCATTATCTAAGAGATCAGGCTGAAAATAAGAACATTAAATTAGAATATGTTGCAACACAAGAATAGGTGGTGGATATTTTTACAAAACCCTTAAACAGATACGTATTTGAACATCTCAGGCAAAAACTGGGAATAATTCTTCCTCCTACTTAAAATCTCTCAAAAATCTAATGCATAAATAGGCACCTATCTAGGGGGAGATAACAATCAATGTTAGAAAAAGTTACTCTGTTATGACATGCAAAGTGTGATTGCAGGAGAAAATACCAGGTGTCAAAATAAATAAATAAATATATATATAACATTTATACATACAGATCATAAGAAAATAAAAAATCCTTTTTCATTGATGCCAAAGGGGGAGAGTAACTTCAAAGGACAGAAGCATCACCATAGGGGGAGATTGTGTATGAAGTTTGGTTGTTTCCCTCAATGACAAAGGGGGAGATTGTTGGACATAGTTGGACATCAGGAGAAGTAAATAACCAGAAGTCCAAAGCTCAGGAAGAAGAGTGAACTATTGATCACGATAGGATCAACAATCTGATGATGTTCAGAAAGGATAGCGCATGAAGAAATCTCTGAAGGAAGAACATAGTGTAGAATATGTCGTTGGGATCAGTGGAAGGATTGCATAACTAATCAAATACACAGAAATGGTGAGAAGAATCAACAATCGTTCAATCACTATGAAAATAACAACTGTCGTTTGATCAAAAGTTGATCATGGGCTTAAGGGTCGTGGGAGGATCGTGACCATTGAAAATGATGAGAGTTTGACTATCCATATACCCATTGACCATGAGATCAAACCCAAGTTCTTGTTGAGCATTCAAATCATTTTCAAGTAGAAGAAAGTTGGATGATTGGTCAAATGACCATATTAAGTTGGGACTATCGTATGCACAAAGCGCATGAAACAACAACCGTTAGACCTAAGTAAGGTGCACCCACCTTAAATACTTCGGCGAGAAGTGAGAGTGGTTTTAGGGGGACCCACATGAAACCACCCCATTCCAGACCCCCCCCTTTCATTAAAGTCAGAATGGCAAGGGGGGTCTGGAATCCAACCTTAACCGTTGATCTAAGCTCCTTGATCTCTGTCGTCCAAGACTTGTGCATCCAATTCTAGACCCCCCCTCCTTCATTAAAGGTAGTATGGCAAGGGGGGTCCAGAATTGAATCTCAACTATAGAATTAGACATGAAAATCTTAACCGTCTAAATCTGCAAGGAGGATATGCCTAAGAGTCAGCTAATAGTCCAAAACAAAGAAATGATCTGAACCATTGATCCATAGGACACATGGCAAGCGCATGGCATCCCGTTGACTTATGAGTTGGAGAAGTCAAATGCAATAACATAGGAACTCACGATATGCTAGGTCGCAATAGAATCTAGGCCATCGGATCACAGAGGATCAAGGAAGACCCCTAAGCGTCGATCAAATATACATCAAGAGATCTACATTGATAGACCATGACAGCATGCCATGCCAGGACGTGTCCATCCACGTCAGCAAGATCCACATACTTAGCACGTGTCAAGTATTCTTGTGACATTAGCAAGTATATGTCACGTCGAGAGTTTTCATCTCGGGATTTTTTGCATCATAAGAAAAATAATCTAAAAATCACAAAGTCCCGAACACCGAAAATTCGAAAGCGGCATGCGTCAAGTGCTCTACGTTTGCAAAAATTCTGGAGAGTTGGAGATTATGAAGACTCAAAGGAATAAACATCGAAATCCCATTAGGAGATTGAATCATGACCGTTGTTTTGGTAAAGTTCTCAAGCACTTTCTCAAGCTTAGCATTCGGTCACCACCATTGGTCATATGCTATAAGAATATTAAGAATTATAGCATGTCTCTATAATTGGTAAAGCCCAAGGTTATGTAATGCATGGTCATATGTGATGGTTTGAAGGAAGCACCTTCACGGAATCTGTTCTCTGTAAATATAACATAGATTAGGCATCGAGTATAAATGATTAAATTGATCCATGACTGTGATCAATTTATGACAAAAATAAGCCAATACAAAGTCATGATTAAAAGAGAATAAATCATGAAAATATGAATAAAGAATAAAAATAAAAATGATATTAATTAAAGTTTAGATTATCATTTTAAATGAAAAGGTACAATGTTTCAAATAAAAGGACATGTTGTTTTAAATTTCACACCAATTTGAAGATTATATAAACAAGAAAAAGTGGTGAGAAGAAAGTGTCTCTGTAGTTCAAGTCAGAAGATCAATAGTTGAAGAAGAGTCCAGGAAGAAATACAAATACCTATGTATTAAGGGTGGTTGGTTGGTGCAAGGGAAGGTTGGTGCCTATAGAGGGAGTTGGTGCTTCCTTGTCAGTTGTAGCTGACTAAACAAGGGGGTCGTAGCCTCCTACCAGTTGGTGCTAGTAAAACAGGGTGTGGGTGCATCTTGATCAGTTGGTGTTGATCAAAAGAGGAAGTACATCTTCCTTCTATGTAACATGTAAAACAAATTTTACAGTTAATAGAAAATAATTTGTGGTTTTCCCATTTGGGTTCCACGATAAAATACCGTGTCAAAATTCTGTTTGCATTAATAAAAGAAAAAATGATGTAATTGTCGTGTCATTGATTCACCCCCCTCCTCTGAGCAACATGATCTGATTCTACACAGAACAATTGCAACATATTCAACAAGTTATGCACACTCTATGACAACACAAGCTATATGCCAACTTGGAGAAATTCTCCTTTGGAATTGGCAGGGTTTAGTACCTAGGCTACATTGTTGATGAGCATGGTGTGCAAGTGGATCTAGCCAAGATCCAGGTCATCCTTGATTGGCTAGCCCCAGCCATGCTCACTGAGCTTCATAAATTCTTATTCCTTGCCAATTTCTATCGCAATTTCATGTTGAGATTATCCCATATTGCATGGGCCCTCACCCAAGTAACAAGGGTGGTGGTAAGGAAACGTTTGTGTGGGGCCTATCCCAACAATAAGAATTCAATGATTTGAAGTAATGGTTGTGCTTAGCCTCAATTATTTCATTAAACGACCTATAATATCCCTTTGAGATCAAGATAGATGCTTCAGACTATGTTGTGGGCACAGTTCTCACTCAGCACGATCGCCCCATTGCCTATCATAGTGAGACACTATCATATGTCGTTTGTAAGTACCTTACTTATGAAAAATAAATGTACTTCATTGTGTAGGCATGTCGCTACTGGAGGAATTACATTCTTGGGAAGGAGACCATCATCCACACTGATCATAAGTCATTGTAGTTCATGTAGACAAAAGGAAAATTGCAAAATGTCCGCCATCCGAAGTTCTCCACATACTTGCAACAGTTCCACCTCAACATCAAGTATAAGATAGGAAGTACCAACCTTGTCATTGATTTCCTTAGCCGATCTCCAGTTGCGACACTCACCACGGTGCTAGACTCTTTTATCCATGAGACCTTTAGATGGCCCCAACTCTATGAGAAAGATCCTAAATTTGCCACCACCTACCAAATGTTGGGCGCAAACAAAACTATCACTAATTTCCATCTTCACGACGAGTTAGTTTTCCATATGGTCCATCTCTTCATTCCATCAAGAGAGCGAGTGAACATGATTTTGGAATCCCACTATAGTCGGGTGGAAGGACACTTCGGCATAGAAAATACAGTGGTAGTGTTGCAACAAAATTTCTATTAGATGAAACTTCGATAGGATGTCAGGAAGTATAACAGGTCTTGCACTTCCTGTGTTATTTCCAAACTGGCCACCAAGAAACAAGGCATGTACACCCCTTTTCCTACTACTGACAGGCCCTGGGAATCCATCTCAATGGACTACATGCTAGGCCTTACATGCAACAAGAGGAGAAATGAATGTGTTTTTGTTGTTGTTGATTGCTCTTCCAAGATGGCGATTCTAGCCACCTGCAATAAGAACATCATAGTTGAGGCCATTTCCAAGCTCTTATTTGAATGAGTGTGGGTACATTTTGGGATACCACAAACCGTTATCTCATATCATGGCAACTGGTTCCTCGACACATTCTGGTCGAGCCTTTGGTCACTGTTGGACACCAAGATCACCAAATGCACTTCCTTCCACCCCCATATAGATGGCCAAACTGAGGTCGTCAATCGGATGATTTTTCATATCATGCGTATGTACAATTCCAAGCACCCTTGCACATGGGATAATAGTATTCCCTATGCTCAACACAGCTACAATGGAGCCATACATAGCTCAACCAACCATAACCCCTTTCAGGTGGGGTTGGGACTTCAACCATTGCTACCCATGGATGTTGGACTACCCCTTGCCGCCACCTAGGTAGACTCATCCCATGCTCAAAATGAAGCTGACAAAGCCACCGAGTTCATTGAGTGGATATAACATATCCGCCAACAAGTTCATGATATTTTACAGAAGTCTAATGCCAAGTATAAGTAGTGCAATGATCAACACTGGGTGCCACACAAGTTTCAGGTGTGAGACAAAGTTTGGTTGCACACTACTACATATTGAAAAATTTACGATGACTACTTGCGACAAAAGTAACCTTTCATCGCAAAATTGAAGAAAAAGAGTTGAATTTTTTATTTATTTTTATAAATACAACCTTTGTTCATCGCTCTTGTGACAAAACCAGCTATATGTCACAAGAGCGAGGAACGTGAAGATATTGGACTCCTGTCTCTTTTGTGACGACCTTTGGCTATCATCGTAAGAGCGACGATTCAATGATGATCGTTACACTATTTGACAAAGTCAACAATGAATTGGTCAATGTTTGTCGCTCTTGCGAAGAAAAACATATCTATAAATATTTTTCAAATTAGATATGTTGGGATAATATTTCTATAACAATGATGGTCTAGAAAGGGTATTTTTGTGCAGAAGAATGTCGTAGAATATTAGAGGTGGGAAAAAAAGTAAAGCGGGTGAAAAGGGTGATGGTAGATGTTATTTCCCTTGCAAAAAATTTTGCACTACATGTCCTGTAAGAATTGTAATAACAAAAACTACTATACATTGTAGGAAATATGGGCACATTGATGGGGGATCGAATGAATATCATCTTGTGGTAATTAACTATATATTCATTATCTATTTTTATATTTTTGATTTTATATAAAATTATATATATGTATATATATTGTTTGAATATTTGTTATACACACTAATTTTGCATGATTGTTTGTAATTATAAAGTTAGAGTTGCCCTCTAACTTTCTGTAGAATATTGCACCAAGTAGTACTAGTAGAAATGATGTTGTACAAGCTAAGGAACATGATCAAGCAAATGACGATCTCATCGAAGAAGATGATGGGACAAATCAAGTTAATGATCCAATGGAAGAAGATGATGGGACAAATCAAATGATCCAAGATTTGTTTGCTCAGTCGGATGAGTATGGGGACAATGATGGTATTTATGATGAACCTCTATTAGAAAAGGAAAATAAACGACTTTATGAAGGCTCAAGAGAAAATATTCTCTCTGCTACATTGTTTCTAGTGAACTTAAAGGTTATGAATAATTTGTCAAACACTTGTATGAAACAAACCCTAAGGTATGTAATATGTTTCATCTCATATATATAAATGTTGATTTTTTTCTATTTGTTTTTAGTGTTAATTAATGTGTAAAATAAGAATGCAATTTTTACGATTAATATTCTTTACATTAACTAGTTATTTGTTATGTTGTAGATTGTTAGGTGAATTTTTGTTACCATCGTCAATTACCTCACACATATCGAGATTTGCATTCCATTATGAAATACATTGGAATGGATTATCAAACTATAGATGCATGTCCAAATGATCATAATATATATTATGGACAACATGCTTCGAAAATAGAATTCCCGCAATGTCTTATTAGTAGATATTGAACCGATCAAGTAACAGAAAGGGTTCCTCGGAAGGTTTTTCGTCATATTCCCATAATTCCAAGTTTGAAGTGATTGTTCAGGTGTGAAAGCATAGCACAATTTATGGATTACCATGCACGTAGCAAAAGTGGAGATGGTGTTCTTCGAATTACTATCGATGGTTATGCATTTAGGGAAATTGAGGAAAAATTGGCATATTTCAAATATGAACCTCGTAATGTTAGGATTTCATTGGCAGTGGATGGTGTTAATCCATTCAGATAACTTAGGTCTATTTACTCAGTGTGGCCTATTTTTTTTATCAACAATAACATTCCTCCTTGGATGTCAATAAAGAGGGATTACATAATGTTGACACTAATTGTTCTAGGTATTTGTTTACATTAATTTTTTGAATGTAACATTTTCACTTGTTTCGTTTTTTGCATAATATATTTTGTTTATTTATTTACTTATCTATACATATCATGGTTATAGTAATTATGTGTAATTTCAAACAATTAGGTAAGTACTAAGTTAAATATATGAATTTATATATCGAGCCTCTTATCGACGAGCTACTAAAGTTATGGGTTGGCATTACTATGTATGACATCTATAAACCAATCGAGGAGAAGAAATTTAAATTCTGTGGAATACTTTTATGGACAATTCATGATTACCTAGGACTAACACATTTTTTTGGTATGTAGCATTCTATTTCTCTTTACTACTATATATATTTTTAAAGATATCATGTTGCGTGTTTAATTTTTAAATAATCTCATTGTATAATTGACATTAATCCATCTGTTTTAGGTCTTCAAACAAAGGGTAAATTTGCATGTTCAGTTTTTGGTCATAAGATGAAGTATCATCCTTCAAAAAGTTTAGGAAAGGTGGTGTTTGATGAGTATAAACACCTCCTCCCTAAGAACCATAGGTAGTGTACTACTGAAAAACATCTTTTTAATGGGAAAGAAGAGACTGGTTTAAAACCACGAAGAATGAAACCTCACTTATGGAGGTTGGAATATAATAGAAATAGTCAAGGTACGCAATTTCTTTATGTATCATATCTATAATGTTTTGAATATTTATTTTAATCAATGAATTTATTTTACCATATTTGATAATTATTGTTTTTATTTATTTTATGCTTCATGAAGGATGCCACCATGAAGGTATTAATAATGGGCTTCCACAAGGAATGAAATTTTATCCCACTCAATTCACGAGGTTTCCCTACTATGAGGAGCTAAAAATATCTCATTTATTTGATACAATGCATATTAGGAAGAATGTGACAAAAATGTTATGGAAAATCATAGATGGTAGGAGGGATAAAGAAACAATTGTCAAAATTTGTACTGACATTCAGGAAGCCAATCATGCAATGCGAAGTGTGATCCGATCAAATAGAGATGGAGATCGAAATAACCTTCCATGGTTATTGACATAGCAACGAAGCAATGATGTAAAAGATTTCATTCGAAGAATCAAATTTCCCACGGGTTTTGTTTCAAACATACATAATATCTTAATGAAAAAAGGTGAATTTGGTGGGGTTAAAACACATGATTGGAATAACTTAATTAAGGTAATAATTTTGGTATACATATTTATATATTGGCATTATACTTATTTTAAGTTTTTTATTTTTTTTTGTCTACTTTGGTCGAAACAAATAACGATTCATTTTTTTGTTCCAGTATGTTCTACCTTTATCTCTCACAAATGACTTTGAAAACAACATCAAACAAGTTATATATGATCTTGGAAAACACATGAGGTAAGTAGTTGTGATTTATATGCAAAATGTTCTTTCAATTTGTTGTTGTACTTAATGACATGTGTTTTACTTGTAATGTAATATATTATGTTATGTTATGTTGAAACATGTTATTTTCTTGTGTCATGATCTCATGTAGATGGTTTTCATTGAAATAAATCCATGAAGATGATATAAAGTATTGGAAGACATAAATTCCTCAACTAATGTGTGAAATGAAAAAGTATATACCTCCAACAATTTTGAATGCACAAGAACACTACCTCATACACCAATTTGAGGAGATTGAAATTTGTGGACCTGTACACACAAGGTCAATGTGGATGGTGGAGAGGCACTTGAAATCATTGAAGGCTTTGGTTAGACAAAGAGCACGTACTGACGGTTCTATAGTGGAGGGATATATGGTATATCAATCCATGGTGTGTATTAGTCAGAATCTTCCTAAATTAGTAGTGCCAACTATGCATGCAGTGGATTGCATTTGGGATGTGAACTCCATCAAAAACTTTGAAGATTAGGAGCATCTGCTAGGGAAAGGTAGAATGAAAAAAATGAGAGTTAATATATTAATAATTGTGGATATTTATATTAATACATATAAATTTTCATTTTTTGTGTATATGATCATACTCATAAATATCTGTTATTTCATAAATTATTAATATTTACCATGGACGTTATAACTAATATTTAATATTGGTGAATTATGATTTTTTGATTCAATTGCTCAAGATTGGGATGCACTACATTTATACATTGCAAACAATCTTGACTGGATGAATGTATGGATTTAAATATGTAAAGAACATGGTGGCAGGTTATCATGGAAACGACTATCTGAATTGGTTAGAGAAAATCGTCATAACAGAGATGCCAATGTTACAAAAAGGGAAATTGATTTAGCATATGGTTTGAAAGATGGACATGCAAGCAAATTCACCAATTTTGTTCAGTTAATTTATATTATATTAATGTGACTACATGTGTACTGTATTTTTCAGATACTTTCCAAGTTATATAAATATGTTAATTTATTAATTGACAATGCATCTTTTACATATATGGCATATTGCAGTTGAAACGCCACAAGGCTATGTGGTGCAATGGTCATAAATTTTGCATCAAATAGTTGGATGAAACTAGGAAAACTTCTGATAGTGGTATAACTACAGTATTCCAGGTCATTAATGTTTCCTCTAGGAGTGACAGACATCCACGAGAATATGAAAATAGATACTATGGGTATTTGAATGATAAACTTGAGAGTGACTTTAATTCCTTCAAATTAGTTATGTTCGACGTCAAATGGTATAGGTTACGAATGCATGAACGCGATGAGGAAAGAATTGTTATTCAACATGCCAAAGGATTTTATATGATTAAAACAATGGTGTTTGAAAGAGGACATGATCGCTATGTTTTTCCAAGCCAATGTGAACAATTCTTTTACTCAAATGTTCCAGGTGAGAGGGATTGGTCATTTGTTGTTAGATATGATCCAAGAGGAAGGTCAGTTAAGTATACTCATGTATAGGAAGAAGAGGATTCACCATATCAGACAGAGCTAAAATATCACACAGGGTCGATAGACGAAGAAGACAAAGAATATCATCATGATCCAGGTGTAGGAGACAATGTAGTTCTTGATGATGATGTATATGAAAATATGCTCGAAAATGACATTGATGATGATGATGATATCATCAATCCTTTCAACATCATTTCTAAATTGGATGATAATAGAGATGTTGAGTTCAATGAAGAAGAAGATACATAATAATGATGATTATATAGATGTTGAGTTGGATCAGGTACATGACTATATATTTTAATTTGTATGAAGTATTCTCTTAAAATAATTTACTTATGTCATGGGTTAATTACATGTTTTTAAGTTTTATGCGATGTTTTTATATCCCATGTTTCATGTTTTTTAATTATTATGTAAAACTTGAAAATAACCGCCAATATAATAAAGTACATGGTAAACTAAAATATCATTTACAAACACATAATTTCATTTACCTTTAGTAATTTTTGTTTTTTTAGTTTCTATGCATGAATCTTACTAGGTTGCTTTCGATTATTTTCTATTCTATAGATTTGGTATTGGGGAATTGAGAGTCATGTGAGGGGGAGGAGAGAGGCCATATGAGCTTCCACCTTCATGTGGTTGGTTGTGTTATGTAGAGGATAAATTATTCTTGAAGCCAATAGAATCTCATTCATTTTATACCATCATGATCGTAGATAGAGTATTCACATGCCTTAATGATATGGGAGGGTTTTTGGACTTAAATTTGACTCACACACTCACTTGTTTCCATCATCAATTTGACTCCCAAAGACAAATGTTATGGTCTAATTTTCCCAAACTATGCCCTAATTTTCCCAAACTATGAATGGGTTAGGACTAGAGTCAAGCTCAAAAGGGTCTTCTTTCCCTACTAATTATGCCAAGCCCATTCCCTTGGATGTGGTTTCTATAGAATATAGTAGCTAGGGAAAGTGGGGAATCTCGTTAATGATCCATTCATGCACAGCAGTAATTAGATGACGAGGCATCTGGATACCTTAATATATTCATAGTTACTCCCGCCGTTTACACATGCATGGTTGAATTTCTTCACTTTGACATGTAGATCAATGGGAATAAATCACATTGGGTCTTTATAAGGGTTATGGGTTATGGATCAATGATTTAGAAGGTTAGGGGGTGTATATTCAAGGTATAGGCTAGGTTATTATTAAAGCATTAACCCCTATCCTGCTTGGACCTACTCGGTCTAATTAACACATGATTATCTGTTTACTTTAGGGGAGAATGGTCACCAAAAAGATGCATCGATTAGATGTGTGGGTACGTAAATAGGTTAGGTGCATTGATGCTTATGTTTATAGGTGTGTTAGAATTTATGTTTGTGGTTGTGTGTGCTAGGTGTGTAGTAATTAGATGCAATATAAGTACCCTGAACCACCACACATGCCTTATGTTATCACTCCAAGAAACTCCTTAAGGTTGTTGGCTAAGGATGCTTGGTAACTTAGAAATAATGGTTTTTTATGTTTGGGACAATGGGGTCTTCAATGATTTGTATAAGAAACAACTCATCACACATCTAAAGATACAGTGCTTTCAGTAAACAATAACCAGATCAAATAATTGAAAGAGAGAATGGAGAATACTATTCTTGATTTGCCAATACAAGTGCAAGTAGGACCTAATACAAGACAACAAGGAATCCTTTAATTTCAAGACTATGAGTTCAACAAAGAGGTAACAGTGTTTATGAACTAATATAAACTGGAATTACAGTACAGAGAATGAAAGATGGGCAATTCTGGTATTGCAAATGAAAGGAAACTCCACTTTGTTTCTGCAAAAAGAGTCTATACAATAGCATGAAAATGTCTCCCAGTTTGAACCCTTGTTTCATATCAAAAATAGGCATTTATAGCCTCTTACAAACAGTTTCACAGATCCTAAAAACATGGATCTGTATTTAATAAGAACAATTCAATTATATCTAATCAACTTGAAAATAAAGCCTTAATCACTAAACTTAGAATTCGATCTGTCTTCAATCTCCAAAATTCGCCATCTGCATCCTTTCGCTCCTGGTATCTGCAATGTGGTGAAGAATAGCAGGACACCTGTCCTGACAGTTGGATCTCCCAACGCTCATGGTCGATTTTTGAGGAAATGGTTTTGCATGTGTTACCAAAATTCTCTCGAACCTCTGATGCTGAACCCTTTGCATGCGATCTAATATCCCGTTGATACACTGGAGCTCCTTCAAAACTTGTTTGGAATGAACTGTCCTATCCTTGGCTTCAAAAATTACTTTTCCAGCTTTCAACAGCTAACTCGTTTAAATTTTCGCGGGTTAGCTGTTGAAAGCTGTCACTTTCCACAGCTAACGGGTCATAAAATATAGCTTTGCGCTAGTGAAAGCCCCGATTGCGCTCAAAATGAGTTTTCACCTCCAAAATTTCGATTTCATCAAAATTTAGTGTGTTCCTGATTTCTCACCTTGCATATTAACGACGACTTGAGCGAGAACCTTCAGATCTGGATGATATTTTTGCCTATGTTTTTGTTTTAACCTTATTATCTACCTTTTAAGGCATTTGGAAAGCCACCATAGGCTATTGTAATCTTTGGTGAGTTTTTTCTTTCTTTTCTTCTCTTTAACATTTTCCCTAGCCAATCTCTCAAATGCAGTATTGTTTTTTTCAAAGTTCTCAGACAACTTCTTATACCTTTCTTTAATTACCCTTTCCAAAACCTCTTGTTGGGCAATTACTTCCTTCAGATGCTTGATCTTCTGAGACTTCCTTGATTTGGAGATTTTTGATGTTTCTCCCTCTTCTGTATGAGTGAAGGTCTCATAGTTTTGTGCACACTCAGTTGTATGTTCAAGATTCTCAGTGACAGGGCATTGATCTTGCTGCTCTGATTCTGAATCTGAATAGGGCAAGTTTAATATATTCTTCCCTGTACTCTGTACTATAGGACACTTTGTGATTTTCTCTGTGGTCTTGTCTGTGGTCTGCTCAAAGTTTAACGTTTTCTTCGACTTGCGGGGCTTCACTCCAGAAATTCTGTCTTCTGGAGGTCCTGGTAGGGTCCTTCTTTTTCTTGAACTACTTTGAGGAGAAGACTGTTTCTTTGAAGCTTTCCCTGGTTCATTTGCCAGCTGGGTTTGTGTTTCAAAACATTCCTAGAATAAAAAATGATCCCAGCTCCTTCCCTGCTGTTTCAATTCCTCCAGGATGATTAATTTTATGAGGTCAAAGTGACATAGAGTACTTTTTATGCTCAAGGGTTGAGCCTTAATCTTCTTGCAAACCTTATTCAAACTTTTATATAGGAAAAAAGGTAGATTAATAGGATTCTTGCCTGTGAAATGGTCTAGGAGTTTGATGTGATACATCAAAACTTTATCATACCTGCCCTATGAAGTAATGTACAATTGAATTCCTTTGAACAACTCTTGCCATTCTTCTTCTAGATAGGAAACCAACATACTTTTTTTCCATGCCTTGTTCTTATATCCCTCTTTTAAATAAACTCTGAAATCCAAATTTTTGGGAGCAGTGGTTTTAAACCATCTATGACCGATTCTTGGTAGGCTTGTTGTTGCAGCAATAGCATCTTCATCCACTCTAATTTCCATGGACCCAACATAAGATTTGTTCCCATCAAAAGTCTTGGCAAAAGCTTCTGCCATAGACTGGTGGCAACCAATTTGCAATCTTTCAACGAACCCCATACACCCTACGTTTGAAAAATGTCTCTGGACTTCAGGGTGTGTCTGCAAAAAGGACAGGCTATCCATCTCTCTCTTGAGTAGAGCACCACTGCGTTTTCTCACCATTCTGTAGCTCGAAGATCCTGACAATTTGTAACCCCTGCAACTGCTGGTCGAGCCGAGGTTCTGCGCTGTTGAAAGCACTTCGAGAGTCGGTTTTGTTTGAAAACATTTGAAACTTTGACAAACCTCCATGAACAGGGTATGATATGGAAACAACGAATTGATTTGATGATTATCAGGCCGACAGTACCTCCTCTGTACCTACATCACTGAATTTGAGCTTGACATCCCTGATGCCATGATTATGGAGCGTGAGTTTCTGAGCCGAATTCGCATCACAGTCCTATTCTGACGTGCAGAATTGAGTTTCCATCATTACCCACTCTCATCAGCGCATGATTTGGATTTTCCTGACGTGGGATGATCATATCATCATTGCCTTTTAGACGTGGATATCACGCACGTGATTCCCTCTTTCTTCAACCAACGACCCATGGAAAATGCCTCTGTTAGCTGTTCATACTTGTCGCTTTCACCAATGCATGACCCTGTGGAAAACCCCCGTTAGCTGTTGAAAATATTCACTTTCCTCAGTGCGTGACCTTTTAAGAACTGCTTCTTAGCTGCGGAAAGTTTCCACTTTCACCAATGCATAACCTTGTAAAAACTGCTCCATAGCTACGGAAAGTATGCACTTTCAACAACGCACGACCCGCGAAACTAATTGTTGGACATTTTGAAATTCACCACTTTCAACAGTGCACAGACTTATGAGAAGCACTCCTTAGCTGCTGAAATTCGCCACTTTCCACAGCTAACACTCATCTTTTGGACACACGTTAGCTGTTGAAAGTGAATTATGCAAATTTTGAAAAGAAGACTTTATGGATCATATTATTTTCTAAGACAAAAACCAAAACCTAAGTTTTTCAACTATAGAAACTCAAAAATGAATTGAGGACACTACCGATAGCCATGTTATCCACCACAAAACTTGACCAAAAGGATGGTTTCATTTTGGGAGTTAACATTTGGCTCCAACTGGGATGGGCATCTCCCTGTGAGGTGACCAAGAACCTAGCTAGACTCAGTAGCCTTATTACAACTTGAAACAGAAAACTTGAAAAATAGTTGCTAGTACCATTGGGAATGGAGTTATTTGAATGATAGAAATAAAGAAAATAGAAAAAGAGAATATGTACAAGAAGAACCTGGCTTCAAAGGAAGCCTCATGAGAAATAGATCTTCAGGAAGCGCCCGTTGAAAGGGCCCCTTAATACTGGCTCGCCTGAAAGAGTTTGGAGAACAAAGGTATTGTTCTGCTGCACTGTTGTTATGACAAAAGGACCTGTCCAAAGAGCCTCAAATTTTCCGTGTTTCCCCTTCTCTTGCCTTGCTGCATCCCACTTTAAGACCAAATCCCCTGTTTTGAAGACATCTGATTTGACTTTCTTGTCGAAAGTTTGCTTGATTCTTTCTTGATGCAATTCTATTTTTTCCAAGAGATGCTCTCTATATTGATGTAGTTCTACCAAATTATGAATTCTCCTAGTCAAATCGCTTGGTTTAGAATCAATTTCTTGTAAGAATTTTGCAACCGGTAATGCAAGTTGAACAGGAAATATGGCCTCCGTACCATATACCAACTTGAAAGGAGATGTACCAATTGATTCTTACATGTTACCCTGTCAGCCCACAAGGAAAACTTTAGTTTGGAATCCCAACCTCTGGCATTTTGTTCAAGAAGCTTCTTTATGATTCTGACTAAACTCTTGTTGGATGACTCAGCTAGACCATTCCCTTGCGGATAGTAGGCTGTGGAATGTACCAGCGGAATTCCCAGCTCTTCACGCAATTTCACCAAGTGTTTATCTTTGAATGCAACAGCATTATCAGTGACCAATCTCTTGGGACAACCAAATATGGAAAATATGTTCTCCTGCAGAAAGTTTATGATGACAGTATGATTGGCATTCCGGGTGGGAATAGCTTCAATCCACTTTGTAAAGTAATTGGTGGCAACCAGGATCCACCGATGCTAACCACTAGAAGGCGGATGAATCTCACCTATGAAGTCCAGGCCCCACTGCTGGAAAGGCCCTGTGACCACTATAGGTTTGAGAGGAAGGGACTTCAGTTGTTGTTTACCTTCAAATCTCTGACATTTGTCACATGTTTTCACAAACTCATATACATCTGAAAATAAGGATGGCCAATAATAACCCGATCTTAAGATTTTGTGTGTTGTGGTTTTCCAATAGTGATGTCCTCCACATTCACTATTATGAAGTTCACACATGAATTTAGCTACCTCCTCTTGGTTTACACACCTCAACAATAAACCAATGGGATTCTTCTAGAACAACAAGTTATCATTGATGCAGAAATTTATAGCTCTGAGCTTCAAATCCCTTCTTGGAGTCTTTGTCAAATCTGATGGGACTGATAAAGTTTGCAGAAACTGAATAATATGACTGTACCATTTGCAATCAGCTAAATGAGTTGCAACCTGCATTCCCTCACCTTCCTTGTTCTCCGCAGAAGGAACATTTTCTGCATCAATACTCATCAGATTTATGTCAAGCAGCCTGCAATTTTCCTCTGCCAGGAGTTTGGCGAGGCACTGGCCTTTCACTAGCTTTGTTGGTTTGATTTCAACATCGAATTTGATCAATCTTGCTATCCACTTACTCCTTTTTCCATCAATATCAGGTTGGACAAGAACATCTTTAACTAAACTGGAGGGAACAAAAGCTATTACCTTTGCTTGAAGAATGTAGACCCTGAAAGCTTTCAGTGACTTGACAAGTGCATATGCTTTTTTTTCTAGCAACTCATACTTTACCTCTGCGTCTCTCAAGACCTTACTAAATAAGGCAACCGACTACTCTTGATCATCAATATTCTTCTGCAAGAGTACTGCTACGATCGTATCACTGGAAGCAAATGAAAAAATGTAAAACACCTTGGAGAAATCGGGGCTGATCAAAACAGGGGTTGTCATGATGGCTTCCTTGATGGCATTGAATGAATGTCTGGCTGCTTCAGTCCACTTTACCTTAGAGTCTTTCCTCAACATGGTAGTGATATGCTTTGTGAGTTCAGAAAAATTCACTATAAATCTTCTGACAAAATTAATAGTCCCAAGGAAAGACTGAATGTCTTTCTTTGATCTAGGAAGAGACAGAATTTTAATTGCTTCTACCCTCTTTGGGTCAATCTTAACCCCATCAGCTGAAACAATATGCCCAAGTAATTTTCCCTCCTTAAGTGCAAAATTCGATTTTTTTGGATTAAGAGAGATGCCATACCTTCGACATTTCATAAATGTCCTTCTTAACTGTTGCAAATGAAGTTCGTGGCTACTTGAGAAAACAGTGATATCATCAAGATAAATCAGGACAAATTTATCTTTTTCCCCAATGAAATCAATGTCCATTTCCCTTTGGAATGTCACTCCTACATTCATCAGTCCAAAGGGCATCTTATCGTACATAAAATTACCCCATGGAGTGGTAAAAGCAGTTTTTTCTTTGTCTTCCGGATGGACAACAATCTGGTTGTATCCGGAAAACCCATCAATGAAAGACATCACCTTCGATCCTGATACCTTATGCAAAATATGCTCCATTTTAGGAATAGGGTAGTTGTCCTTTCTAGAACACTTGTTCAAATTTCTGAAGTCTACGCATAATATGATCTCCCCATTCCTCTTCCTAACCAGTACAAGATTTGCAATCCATTCTGATTACCTGAGAGGAATGATAATGCAGGCATCCAAAAGTTTCTTAATTTCCCTTTCCATTGTAGGCAACAACAAAGGATTGAAGGATCTAAGCTTCTGCCTGAATGGTTTGGTGTCTTTATTCAAGGGAATCTTATGTTGAATCACTTCTGTATCAAAAGTCTTCAAGTCATCATACTGCCAAGCAAAGATGTCTATAAATTCCTTTAGTAATTCTCCATAATCAGCCCTTTGTTTTTCAGTCAAATGTGAGGCCAAGTTAACATGTTTAGGATCTTTCTCACTAGCCACATTATACTGCAAAACATCTGACTCTTTTTCCCCCCTTTGCAATTTGACAACCACATCATTGTTATCAAACAACCTTTCCAAAGGGACCAAACCTTTAGGAATTATGTTGGTGGATATTTGAACTACTTCATGTGCTGCGATTTTACTTTTGAACTTTGGCTCATCAACTTCATGGTCATGTTCATTTTCTTGATCAATCTGTAGATCTGCAAACTCATCTATCACTGTAAGGAATCTAGTGAGTTCAGCATCGTCTTCAAAAACCTTCCAAAATTTTACATTATCAGGGAGAGAGGGCCTGTATTTAACTTGAATTTCGTAAGATAATTTATGAGGCAGAGGGGGTATGAATGCACAAGCGGACACAGCCAATGAATCAGCCAATTCATTCATGGCTCTAGGTACAAATGAAATCTTAAAATCTGCAAAATCACTAATTGCCTTTAATACTTCATCTCTGTATGCCTTCAGCCTGACATGCTTGGCTTGAAAGGACTTATTCACCTGTTGGATAATCAAATCTGCATCTCCAAACACTTGCAATTTTTTAATGCCCTTCTCCTTGGCAGCATTCAGCCCCAAAAGTAGTGCTTCATACTCAGCAATGTTATTAGTCACTTTAAAATCAAGTTTACAGGACAAATGAGAGGTTTTCTTAGAGGGAGAAATGAATACCACTCCTGCTCTAGCTGATTCCCTAGTGCAAGCACCGTCAAAGAACATGGTCCAGAGATCATCTTCTACTGTTTTTGTGGGCTGAACTGTGATCTGATCTATGGGATTTCTGAGCAGCAATGTATCAGGCAGTGAATCATCAATTTGCAAGATACAGGATCCCATATCTGTATCTACTGAATAGATAGGATGATTAGATGGATTTTTCTCGTCACTGATAACATATGCCAACTAAGATTCTCTGTAAAGCCTTCTGTTCACCCCTCCAAAAATAGGGATAGTAGCGTAAGAGATATCCATTTGAAGAGTTCCACCCAATCTCTTCATCCATGATCTCGATAGTAAGCATCCAAATTTTGGAGGTATGTCAGCTACCACTATATCCATCACCATTGTCTTCATTGATTCTTGGGTCAAGGTCACAGCCAAATCCTTAATCATCCCAAGACATTTTACCTTCTGAGAATCAAAGGAAAAAAGGTCATGATAAGACTTGGTGATCTCCAACCCAAGCTCATCCATGACAGCCTTTGGCATTAGATTGTGTGAAGCACCGGAGTCTAACAAACAATTGTGCAGTGTTTTTTCATGAATATTTAAAGAGATGTAGAAAGGAGGACAGCTTTCATCTCTGTCTTCTACCATTTGGCCCAGAGTAATGGTAGGTTTATCATCATAAATATTGAGTATATCAGCAGAAAGGGAGACAGATCGGGGATCTAGAGTTTTTAGAATATCTCTTTTAAACATCTCATTTTTCATCAACTCAACAAGAGGAATAGGAATCTTAATCTTTTGTATTTCAGCCTCAAAATTAAAATAATATGGAACCTTATCAACAGCTTTATCAGAAACCTTTAGCTGATTTGATGGGGCTTCTTGAATTTTTTGTTGTTCAACAGGAGGATGACTTTCTGAAGTTTGATGGTTGACAGGGGTAGTAGTCTTCTTGGGAGGAGCTGATGCTTTCGCCTTTGAAGACTTTGCTGGCTGATCTTCTGATGTATGGTCTTTTTGCTTAATAGGGGCAGCAGTCTTTTCAGGAGAGGCTGATGCATCTGGCTGAGCAGCATTAGATTTAGATCAGAGGTTATATTTGTTCTTATCATCTGCTGTGAAAATGCCATCACCAAGGAGATCATCTTCTGTCTGTTCAGTCATTAATGATTCCTCATAATCTTGTTGTGTTAGATAAGACTTCCCTGTCTCTTCTCCAACACAATGAATGTCACCTTCTTCATCTTGTTGATCTTCACCATTGTCATCATCCATCACAATATTCTGGAGAGGGACCTTTATCCTCTGATCTTCATTAGAATTCTTTTCTCTCTGCAAGATTTGATTTGGCTGATTATTCCTTCTGAAGCTGTTGGGATTTAGATTAGGATTTCTGCCTACAGGATCATAAGTAATTCTACTTTTCACAGGCTATTTATTTTCAATCTTTAGCTTAGATATCTCATAGGTTAGAGATTCTAGCATCTTAGCCATTTTATCGAGTTTTGGATCAGGATGTGATGAAGATGAGGCTTCATTTTTCGATCTTCTCCTATCAAATTCTCCTTTTCGCTTCTGGGAGGCCAGAATGTTTGATTCCACCTCAAGGGAAACATCTTGCATGAGGGATAATGTTGGTGACCTCCTTTCTCTCAATAGTAAACAGAAATATGAATCAAAGGCATCAGAATATGTAATTTTGGCAGAAGCATCTGATGGTTTTATCTCGGCTGGAATTTTTCCATACATCTGGTTAAACCTCTTGGTGAAATCAGAGACTGATTCATTACTTTGTTTCCTCAAGTTGCCAAATTATGTGATGTAGTAGACAAAATCTCTTCTGTCACCCCAATGTTTCAGGAATATCTCATCCAATTTCTCGATTCCAGTAATGGAACCAACAGGAAGTTCTTTAAACCATTTCCTAGCATGGCCATCTAGGCTTTGGACAAAGACTCGTGTCCAAACATCTTCTTGTTCAATATTAAGGTTTTCTGCATAACTGTAAAAGGCCTCAATATGTTCTTTAGCGGACACATCGCCTTCGCCTGTGAATTTAGGCATATATTTCTGGTAGTCTCCTGTTGGCATGGCAGCTACTAGATTCGGCAATATGAGTGGTGTATACCTAGCAGCTAGGATTTGTTGCATCTTAGTCAGAGGAGGAGGTGGTGCAGCCATGACTGTCAGAGGTGGGGAAAATGATAGTTTCTTCTTCAAGTCTTCAACACTGGATGAATGTGAAAGGGGTGAATCTTCCAATGGGAAAGAGGTCTGATAAGAGGCTCTATAAAAATTTGCAAGCTGGCCAGCTAAATTTTCCTCACCCTTAGCAGATAGCTCTTGGAGGAGATGTTCAACAACAAGGAGGCTAGTATAGATGTTCAAGTGGTCTTCTTGTTGCTGAGAATGGAAATATTCAAGGGAAGAAGAACTGTGGCTTCTTTCTAAAGTTTTTTCAATAAAATTATAGTCTATTAATTTTTTATCACTAGGATTTTCCTGTTGATTTAAAAGAGTTTGTCCTTCTACAGTATCTATAGCTGTTTTATCATCAGTGTTTTCTGATAAGAACTCAACTTTTTCTGAAGTAGATTTTTCAGAACTGAAAAGAGGATTACCTTTTGGATCTGCTCTTGAAGTTTGACCTTGAATCGTCTTTCCTTTTCTGAGAATTGATTCTGGATTGGACACTAGTGTGATCGGTGATTCTTGAGGATTCTCCCTAGAATTGATCCTCTTAGGAGCCAGGATTAATTTGTGGAGTCGCCACCAAATTCGTCCTTTGTGGAGTCACCAGATAGATGATTAAAACCAACTGAAAATGTCTAATATTTGTCTATCATCAAAGATCATCTCTATGTCGTATCCCAGGAAAGCAGAGCTTGAATTACGTTTCCCCGGCAACGGCGCCAATTTGTTATCACTCCAAGAAACTCCTTAAGGTTGTAGGCTAAGGATGCTTGGTAACTTAGAAATAATGGTTTTTTATGTTTGGGACAATGGGGTCTTCAATGATTTGTATAAGAAACAACTCATCACACATCTAAAGATACAGTGCTTTCAGTAAACAATAACCAGATCAAATAATTGAAAGAGAGAATGGAGAATACTATTCTTGATTTGCCAATACAAGTGCAAGTAGGGCCTAATACAAGACAGCAAGGAATCCTTTAATTTCAAGACTATGAGTTCAACAAAGGGGTAACAGTCTTTATGAACTAATATAAATTGGAATTAAAGTAAAGAGAATGAAAGATGGGCAATTCTGGTATTGCAAACGAAAGGAAACTCCACTTTATTTCTGCAAAAAGAGTCTATACAATAGCATGAAAATGTCTCCCAGTTTGAACCCTTGTTTCATATCAAAAATAGGCATTTATAGCCTCTTACAAACAGTTTCACAGATCCTAAAAACATGGATCTGTATTTAATAAGAACAATTCAATTATATCTAATCAACTTGAAAATAAAGTCTTAATCACTAAACTTAGAACTTGAACTGTCTTCAATCTCCAAAATTCGCCATCTGCATCCTTTCGCTCCTGGTATCTACAATGTGTTGAAGAATAGCAGGACACCTGTCTTGATAGTTGGATCTCCCAACATTCATGGTCGATTTTTGAGGAAATGGTTTTGCATGTGTTACCAAAATTCTCTCGAACCTCTGATGTCGAACCCTTTGCATGCGATCTGATAGCCCATTGATACACTGGAGCTCCTTCAAAACATGTTTGGAATGAACTGTCTTATCCTTGGCTTCAAAAATTACTTTTCCAGCTTTCAGCAGCTAACTTGTTTAAATTTTCGCGGGTTAGCTGTTGAAAGCCGTCACTTTCCACAGCTAACAGGTCATAAAATATAGCTTTGCGCTGGTGAAAGCCCCGATTGCGCTCAAAATGAGTTTTCACCTCCAAAATTTCGATTTCATCAAAATTTAGTGTGTTCCCGATTTCTCACCTTGCATATTAACGGCGACTTGAGTGAGAACCTTCAGATCTGGATGAGATTTTTGCCTCTGTTTTTGTTTTAACCTTCTTATCTACCTTTTAAGGCGTTTGACAAGCCACCACAGGCTATTGTAATCTTTGGTGAGTTTTTTCTTTCTTTTCTTCTCTTCAACACTTTCCCTAGCCAATCTCTCAAATGCAGTATTGGTTTTTTCAAAGTTCTCAGACAACTTCTTATACCTTTCTTTAATTACCCTTTCCAAAACCTCTTGTTGGGCAATTACCTCCTTCAGATGCTTGATCTTCTGAGACTTCTTTGATTTGGATCTTTTTGATGTTTCTCCCTCTTCTGTATGAGTGAAGGTCTCATAGTTTTGTGCACACTCAGTTGTCTGTTCAAGATTCTCAATGACAAGGCATTGATTATGCTGCTCTGATTCTGAATCTGAATAGGGAAATTTTAATTTATTCTTCCCTATACTCTATGTTGTAGGACACTCTGTGATTTTCTCTGTGGTCTTCTCTATGGTCTGCTCAAAGTTTAACCTTTTCTTCGACTTGCGGGGCTTCACTCCATAAATTCTGTCTTCTAGAGGTCCTGGTAGGGTCCTTCTTTTTCTTGAACTACTTTGAGGAGAAGATTGTTTCTTTGAAGCTTTCCCTGGTTCATTTGCCAGCTGGGTCTGTGTTTCAAAACCTTCCCAGAATAAAAAATGATCCCAGCTCCTTCCCTGCTGTTTCAATTCCTCTAGGATGATTAATTTTATGAGGCCGAAGTGACATAGAGTACTTTTTATGCTCAAGGGTTGAGCCCTAATCTTCTTGCAAACCTTAGTCAAAATTTTATATAGGAAAAAAGGTAAATTAATGGGATTCTTGTCTGTGAAATGGTCCAAGAGTTTGATGTGATACATCAAAACTTTATCATACCTACCCTCTGAAGTAATGTACAATTGAATGCCTTTGAACAACTCGTGCCATTCTTCTTCTAGATAGGAAACCAACATACCTTTTTTCCATGCCTTGTGCTTGTATCCCTCTTTCAAATAAACTCTGAAATCCAAATTTTTGGGAGTAGTGGTTTTAAACCATCTCTGACCGGTTTTTGGTAGGCTTGTTGCTGCAGCAATAGCAGCTTCATCCACTGTAATTTCCATGGACCCAACATAAGCTTTTCTCCCATCGAAAGTCTTGGCAAAAGCTTCTGCCGTAGACTGGTGGCAAGCAATTTTCAATCTTTCAATGAACCCCATACACCCTGCATTTGAAAAATGTCTCTGGACTTCAGGGTGTGTCTGCAAAAAGGAAAGGCTATCTAGCTCTCTCTTGAGTAGAGCACCACTGCATTTTCTCACCATTATGTAGCTCGAAGATCCCGACAATTTGTAACCCCTGCAACTGCTGGTCGAGCCGAGGTTCTGCGTTGTTGAAAGCACTTCGGGAGTCGGTTATGTTTTAAAAAATTTGAAACTTTGACAGACCCCCATGAACAGGGTATGATATAGAAACAAGGAATTGATTTGATTCTTATCAGGTTGGCAGTACCTCCTCTGTACCTGCATCACTGAATTCGAGCTTGACATCCTTGATGCCATGATTATGGAGCATGAGTTTCTGAGCCGAATTCGCATCACAATCCTTTTATTACGTGCAGAATTGAGTTTCCATCATTACCCACTCTCATCAGCACATGATTTGGATTTTCCTGACGTGGGATGATCATATCATCATTTCCTTTTAGACATGGATATCACGCACGTTATTCCCGCTTTCTTCAACCAACGGTCCATGGAAAATGCCTCTGTTAGCTGTTCATACTTGTCGCTTTCACCAGCGCATGACCCTGTGGAAAACCCCCGTTAGCTTTTGAAAATCTTCACTTTCCTCAGTGCGTGACCTTTTAAGAACTGCTTCTTAGCTGCGGAAAGTTTCCACTTTCACTAGCGCATAACCTTGTAAAAACCGCTCCATAGCTGCGGAAAGTATGCACTTTCAATAGTGCACGACCCGCGAAACTGATTGTTGGACATTTTGAAATTCACCACTTTCAACAGCACACAGACTTATGAGAAGCACTCCTTAGCTGCTGAAAGTCGCCACTTTCCACAGCTAACACTCAACTTTTGGACACACGTTAGCTGTTGARAGTGAATTATGCAAATTTTGAAAAGAAGACTTTATGGATCATATTATTTTCTAAGACAAAAACCAAAACCTAAGTTTTGCAACTATAGAAACTCAAAAATGACTTGAGGACACTACCGATAGCCATGCTATCCACCACAAAACTTGACCAAAATGACGGTTTCATTTTGGGATTTAACACCTTACATTAGGAATCTTTAGCTTACAAGTGAGATGTGATCACTATTTCAAGGATTGTCACACCAATGATGGTTCTCAATGCCTATGCCATGGTCCAATGCCAAATTATAAGATCTTATGCCATGAAATTTATCTTTGAAACTCATGGGCCATGTGTGGCCCCACAAGCCATTACATGTCATGCATAGGGAATATTTCACCTGTAGAGATAAGGGCATAGCTTGGGAAAATTAGGCCATAACATTTGTTTTTGGGAATCACAAACCATGCCTAGGAATTAAATATATAATATATTAGTTATTATAATATACATTAATTATATAATATATAAATTATATATAGTTATAATATATATTATAAATAATTATAATATATATTAATTATATATAATAATCCAAACCAAAAACAAAAAATTACATTTCAAACCTACGCGCGCGTGAGGAGAGAAAACCACAAGGAGACCACACAAGGAGATCAGACGAGGAGATCTGAGGAGAGCACACCCCAAGGAGATCCGAGGAGAGCACAGCCCAAGGAGATCCGAGGAGAGCACACCCCTAAGATATCCGAGGAGAGCACACCCCTAGGAGAGCCGAGGAGAGCACACCGTGAGTAGTTTCCCAAACCTTGAGATTTGCGTGAGGGAACCTCGGAGAAGGAGATCTAGGGCGCAACACCGAAGGATACAAAAGTCACAGAGGGAAGAGGAGACTGAGATAGAGGGAACACTGTGAGCACACTTGAGAATGGTGAGTGGATGTTACCATCATTCACTTTTCATTATTGTCCAGATTGATTTGTAAAACCTTCACATTGTAAATAAATCGAATGAATCAATTTGATGATGTTTTCTCACTTGTGTTTGGGAGGGTGGTTGTTAGCATGCATAATGGTTAGGCACAATGAGAATTATTCCATAATGTTATTGCATTTAGTAAGGATATAATTCACCAAGAATATTGACCCCCTTAAGCATTCCATTTTGATCAATCTGAAGAAGGTCATCATGCCTTCCTTCCCAACATGATTTTTTTGCATTGAGATCCAACTTTTAAAAATATGGATCACACCAACCTAATTTTATTATGGAAGAAGGAAAAAAATAGTGGTATAGAGAAATCATATTATTGGTGTTGGTCCTAAATTATGCACCTGACTACTAAAGGGTAGAGCTAGGCCACCTCAAGTTATGAATGGTTGGTTTTTTATTAATGGTTCAATTAGAGGGTTGGTTTATCAAGACATGAGCATGGTTTGGTTGGAAAAATGACATGGACAAGGGTCCTCCTTGGTTGGTGGCACACTAAGGACAAACAAGTGAGGCAATAAAGGTAAGAAACAAAGAAAAATAACAAACCATTCAATGAACATCTGTTGCTAGAAGTTTAAGTCTTAAAATGTCATTTCAAGCTTTAAACATGTACCAAAAACACAGTTATTCCCACAGGTTGAAATAAAAAAAAATATTCATCAAAGCATATCTTTTATCATAGGTTGCATACTAATAAATACAAGTTATACAATAGCTGAAGGAAAAGAAACATACTTCGCACAAATAAAAAATGTATTCAAGATAAGAAACACGTACAAATTTGGACACAAACACACTCTCATAAATAGTATCTTCACCAGGTAGACAGATTTAATCCATGCATAGAATGGGTCCAACCATTTTTTGTATTGATATTTTTATCCCAAAAATCGATCCCTCAAAATATACAAAAAATGCATATTTATCAGAGTTGCAGAGGCTCTCGTCTATCTGGGACCGAGGCTTAACTCTACACTACCAGTTGTAAAACAACTTATTAACTTAACTAGAAATTGTTGGAGTATAGTAATGTATAATTCACACTTGACTTAATAAAAAAGAGTGGTTATTATCACACATAAAAGACCACTTATTATTCTTTAAACTAAAAGAGTCTTGAACTTAACTATTAAAAAATGCTACTAGCAATGAAATTGGACTGATGCATGCACTGGAATGAACTGAGATTTGACAAAAAATAAATAGGAGTGAGAAAAGTGAGTTTTGCATTGAGCACTGGCATGCATGCACATTTTTGGATTCCACTAGAGATAACTGAATGTATTGGTAGTGTTTTTTCCCCATTCTTAGTTTGGCATTGTAGAGTCTAGATTTCAGAGCTTTTGTTCTTTACCTGTTGGATATCACCGAACTACTGCCAGATGAGAAATCTGATGATGTGGGCTCTCTCGATGTTCCCTGGTTTGGAAACCTTTTCAAACTTTTCAAAATGTGGCATAAATGTGGGTAGGCCATTTTGGAATTCCAACGTTCAGGAGCTTCAGATAATGAAGTATACCTATCCTTCGGAGGACAGAACTCCCAAAGTCATTATCCAACACTAATCACTTATTAACCTAAGGTTAATTTAACATTTATCATTTAAGGACTCCAGGACTCTGGGTATTCTGTAGCTCGAGAGTTTTTATTTTTGAATGTTGTTCTTGGAAATCTCTGGGAGGACAATCCCCCGAATATGACATGGTGGCTTGACATCACATGGTTGACGTGTCACAAAACAGAGGGTGACACATGTCACTTGAAATAGTGCAAATGACAACCCCAAATGTGCTTAAAATAAGTGCCACATGTCTCAACTGATGGATGCCACATGTCATGATATAAGAGTTCCATGCATATCTGACTCTTCGGTGCTTCGACACTTCAATGATTTTTGTTCACTCTAGCTTGGAATCTCCAAAAGTGACAATCTCTCGGAGTCATTAATTCATGATTAGTGCTAATTGATCTGGGATTAAGACATATTTACCCTTAAATACTTCAGGACTTCGACGTTCAGGACTTTGGGAGACCTCTCCTTCTCTTAATAGAAATCTCCCGGAGGACAATCTCCTAGAGCTGACGTGGAGGCTGACGTCACAACCGATGACATGTCATGAAAATAAGGGTGACACGTGTCACCTAGAATGGAGAAAATGGCATGCTGAAAATGCTCGAAATGAGCAGCACGTGTCATGACCAATGGATTCCATGTGTCATCATGGATGAATGTTATGTGTCAGCATAGATGAGCACTACATGTCTCTGACTCTTCAGGGTTTAGAGGCTTTCAAAAATAAAGTATGTATAACTCCAAGAGGAATGGATTAGTGGAGTGATGTGGCACTTCAGGACTTCGATGATTTGACTCTTCAGATGATTGACACTTTGGCTCTTCAGATCTGATTTTTCCATGGTGTCACTATCGCTGATCAACACTTCGACTCTTCAGATTTGACATGTCCATGACGTCACTCTTGCTGACATGTCCGCATGAAAAGACTGACACATGTCACCCAAAAATGGGTAGATGGCATAACCAAAGGTGTATGAAATGAGTGTCATGTGTCTCCTCTTATGAATTCCACATGTCAATGCTATATGAATTCCACATGGCTCCAACGTTTCAATGTTCGGGAGTTTTTTAGTGCTAAGTGTGGAGACCTCCTAGATGGTTGATCACCGAAGCGATGTAGCGGTTCGACATTCGGGAGTTTTCGACAAAGAAAAACTCTGACGTTTCGACGCCAAAGTCATGGAGTGGCTTATGTAAATCTGTGATAAAACCTCGTGCAAGTTCTGGAACCCCGAATGTGCAAGAGATATTGATCTGATTGGTCTGTTGGATCTCCACCGTTGAAATTTAACCTGTCTATTTTCACAATCCAGGCCCAAAAATGACTTCTCCAAATTTATACGTTTTTTTCATGGGTGTTCCATGTGCACACAAAAGACTTGGTGGACTTTATGCACACTCAATCAATGACAAACATGATGACAATTATTTTGAACTAAATCACAACATGCAATTATCCTTCAAGAAACAGAAACAATTTGCGCAAAGAATCAATCAAGAAATATAACGATAAAAAAACCAAGTCATTTAGTAATGGGAAACAACTTATTCAACTAGAAGAGGAATAATTTTGATGAAGGCATAGGGAAAAGAGGCTGGAGGGGCAAGGGTGCAGACTTAGGTCTCAATAAGTGGGCAGGGAAAGGAAATGTAGGGATGAGGAGGTCATATCAATGTCTTTGGATTCGATATCCTTTGTGCATAGAAAGTTCATTTATGGGGATTACTCTTAGATATTTAACATAGTCATTCCCTCGATGTTTATTGAGATAAACATAGAGTTGCACCTTTCTTAATTTCACAATTTTGAGGCTATTGAAGCCTACAAGGGAGTCGAACGATTCAAGAGGAGAGGGGTTGGCTCAAATGTAGAGGAACATTCCTATTTCACCTTTTGGGATCGTGATCACATAATAAGAAGGAATAACCTCTTCAAGGATTTCCCTTAACTATGGATTAAGACAAATACTAAGGGAACTTTCCTAGTCATTGGAATGATTAAGGAAAACAATCATAGACATAAAAAATTATATTTAAAATAGAAATAAAGAGGAGTATATGTGCAATGTATCAGAGTAAAATAAAATATTATTAAACTTCTTCAAGATCCACAATTAACTCCAAGAAAACCCCCTCAAAGTTGGGCACTCCTAAATAAAGGTGGAAATATGCTCAAAGTAGGGTTTGACAAAGTCTTTGTTGCCACATGTTGCTCTCCTTTGAAGTGCTTCCTAAAACGATGTTCTTCTAACATGTTCCTTCCTTAAAATAAGAATTCAAACCTCAATATAGTGGAGCAATCCGATTTGTTTGCATACATCATCCTTGATCATGCCATACAATTATTTTATATTGCCTTATAAGGTGGAGTGTTCCTTCCAAGATGAACTTTAAACCATGTTCTTATGGTTTAGCTATGATGTGTCCTCTCCTTAGCTAGGGCATTCCTCAAGCATGTGTGCTAAGAAATTATTATCCTCGTATAATTTTTACTTTATCCTTATTTCATGGTTGGAAAGAGTCAAATATGCCACTTGGTACCCCTTTTAACTTCATCAAGCTGGGAAATCCCTCTAGACATTGATCAATTGCCTTTTTTGGGTTGTGTGCAAGGGTTTTGGGTCCATGCTAATTCCTTTTAATCATTCTATTTGAACATTGCCTTATTTATCTAACTAATTGCTTGTATTTGTACCTTGTTGATTCCATATTGACCTCTTAATCTAAGCATTTGACACTAATATTCCTCCCCATATCACCTTTCACAAGGATTCATTCTTGTAGACCCACTTATTTGCTAGATCATGTGTACACATGACATGGGAGTATTCTTTGTAAGTAAAAAATCAACTTAAGATCTATTATATATAGTGTAGGAAATAATGAAGAACAAGCTACAACAGGAAATGATGGTTCCAATCCCGCAATCCCTCCAACATCATTATCTCAACAATATGCAAGTAGTGCTAACTTGCATATTGAGTTTTAGTCTATAAAATTGAAGAGGTAATTGTTCCTATTTTCCTCCTGTATGAAGTCATCCCAAATAGGGATTAATCAAAGACAACAGGTTCTCTACATACCCACTTTATGCCCATGAGTAGTTATGTATATTTCTTCAAAACAAAATTATCTTAAAGATTCAATTTGTTGTGCTAATTCATAATGATTTGAGAGAAAATTTGAATTCATTGGTTGGTTATTCATTTTCATACATATTCCATCTATTTGCGTTCATTTTTTCTTTGTTTCAATGGTGCCATGTATTCAACACCACTCCATTGGCCACAATATGGAAATCCATAAAAGTGTTAATAACACCATGCATGTAATACTTTTCTTAGTACACAAACGTATGAGGTATGGAAATCCTAATTGATAGCTAATGTGAGTTATGGATTTCCACTCTTACTACTAAAGTGGATAAGAAGGAATTTGATATCTCAATCAAGCCAAGGACCAAGAGTGAAGGGATGATAATTTATGCTTATGCTAAGAATGTGTATAGTGGCTATTTTCCTCCCATCTCTTCTTACCTAAAATATTAGTTGTATGATAGAAGGTCTTATTTATTTGTGAAAATCCATTCCCTAAATTGTTTCTTTTTCTTTCTCTTCAACTAAATAGTCAACTTCCATTCTTCTTTGCTTATGTCAAAATAATAAACTTTGAACTATAAACTTTTTCCAATATTGTTAAGGGTTTCAATATTTGACCAACAACCTTTTGACTACAAAGTGGTAACCACCCTTATCCTAACTGACCTATAGATTTTTTCTTTCTCTCTTTAAAAGAAATATTGGGGTATTCAAGTGTTGTATCTATTTAATGTTTCCCCATTTAAAACTATCTTCAATTTTTAGAACTCTATTCTGGTTAGTTTCTTAAGTTTTAGTAAGTTATGGAAGGTGTTGGTGTAGTCCCATAGTTTGATCTTGACCCATGTGGAGCTGAAAACATTTGGTGTATTGGTCCCTGTAGCTCCCCACATGGTAATATTCCTCATTGAGGGCATCTACAAAATCCCTCCTATGTGTCTTCAAGCTCCAGGTGGAAGTGTGTTCTTCCTCTCACCGTTCTCTAGGTGAAACCCACCTAGAGATTCATAACCTTCACTAAGTTGGGAATCCACATGCATGAGTTCCCCTACTAATTTACGTAATTGCACCCTCTAATTATGCATCCAAAACAAAAGATATAAAAATTTATTTAGAACATTGAATATAGAAAAAAGGTTCAAAAATTGGAACTAGGATGAGGATGGACTACTCACGATTTGGGGGTTCTAATTATATTATATTATAATGTGGAGAGATGATCATGGAAAAACGCCAACCACAAAACATGTAATTGATTATGAAAATCGACTTTCATGTTACATGAATTTTATTATTTATTTATATAATTTTATTTGTGTGGCGATCAATTATTTCATTTGTTTATATAAATGAAATAACATTGATTTTCATTTTGAAATTATATGTCGTCGACAGACCATGTTGATCATGATTCCACCGATGAAGACGGGTTGTATTCATCCCCTGATGTGATGGTATTAATAAAAAGAAAGATTATTAAAGAAAACAAGGAACTTGATAGCTTGTTAGACCATCTAGATCAAACTCCTCAAGTCCTAGAAATGATCAATCTCCTTATGTCACAACTTAACACATATCAGGCAATAACCATAATTTAAAGTGTATTTTTAAATGTACTCATATGTTCAATTATGAAACTCTGGTTTTTAACTTTTAAATTATCTCACGAACAAACATTTTCTTTTTTATAAAGAGATTTGTGGAGCCTGTTCATCCCAATGTTGGTAGTAGTGGCACTGCAGAGACACCACTGAGCCCTGACGCGGGTTGTCATACAACTTTTAGAGTATTGCTTACTTCTCCATCTTCCACACCTAATTTATGTAGCAGCCATGACACACACTGCCAGGAATCCACACAGCAATCAGGATCTAGAGGTGGTGACAGAGATGAGGCTAATGATGTGGTTGATATGGTTGCATTTCCTGGATCTAGAAGTGGCAATCAACACAGGGACCCTTATGTGCACATTTGTGGTCGATGATAATGGACTTCCATTAAAACAAATAAGACTCCCATGTATTTTTTCATATTTTAATTGTTTTATGTTGTCCATCTCATACACAAATCATCTAGATTATTATTTTTAAATTAATGATCATAACTTTTTGTGTGTAGGAAACAACAATTTTTATAGGCACCTGGAGAGAAAGGCCTTGTTGATTTTTGGGGTAACCTTATGCATGAGGTGTAATTTCTAGAATTCCAACCTCAAAAAAGAACTTTTGGATTACCTCGAAGGCCTCTTTGGAGTAGACACGTTCAATAAAAAATTGGTCACCTCTACAATAGGTAAATATTTAAAATATATGTGGGATGTTTATAGACGAATCTTGGAAGGAAACCCTAGGTGTGAGAATCATCCCTCGATTCCAGAGAGGGAGTGGAGGGTGATAATTGATGATGTAAAAGACAAGATAATAAAAAAAACAGGAGAACAACTAATTGGTACCCCAAGGTAAATTACAATATTTTGATTTCAATACCTTTATTTTTCTTTAAATCTAAATAAAAGTGTGGTATATAACATAATTGAAAATTTTGATGATAGGTTGTTTGACACTTCGAAGGAAACCAAAGGAAGGATTTCCAAACATGGCCAACACAAGCTAGGTTGGGGCGGCTACTCGAGGCTACAATAACGAATCGTAAGTACCCAAAAATATTAAGAATATTATTTGTATCGCCTTAAAACTTTCAGTTTATTGCAGCCAAAAACATTAAAAAAACATTCTCTTATGCAATGTAGGGAGATGACTTCAGAACTGAAACCATAGAGGAAGACCTCCAAATTGGTTAGAAGTATGGCTATAAAGTTGTGGTTGATCGTAGGAGAAGCATGGGGCAGACCCTAAGATCCAGTTTGTTGGATAAGGTAAATAAAAATCAATCTACATTAACCTTTCATTACTTATAAAATACATAAATGTTTAATATCAACCATAACTTTAATGTCTTTGTTTTAATTAGGGGAGAAACACTATCAATGAAACCATTAGCTCTAGACAACAAAGCGTTGATAGTACAGCGCAGATAGAAGATCATGGATCTTCCCAATAGCCCCATACTAGTGGGGTGCAACCCCAATATGTTCCTTTGATTGAGGCCCACGATGGTAAAATGGTTGTATATTATACTTAATAATTTCGTACTTATAAATTTTGTACTTTTAATTTTTATTGCTTATACATTTACGGTTTTGTCCTTATAAATTTTGTCGTTTCAATGGAAGAGAATGTCATAGTTGATCCTCATCGACCTAAAGATGATCAAAAGAACAGGGTATCCATTCCAACAGTGCTGACTAGTGGACCAACAGTTTAATAATTACATTGCAGAGTTTTTTTTTTAATATTAATGAACTACTTCAATGATATTTAAAAATTGGCCATATAAGTTTAATATTTTTTGTTTTTGTAGGTGATGGCCCCTCACAATAGCCTCAACATCATGGGTACGAGACCAGGCATGAAAGGATTGAAGAAAAATCAACTATTGAAGAGCACCCAGTAAATGAAGACATGGACATGGATGGATCATTTAAGAACTGGAAAACACAAAAGATGACTAAAATAAATTGATGATGTATAATAATTTTATAAGACAGATAGATGTACATTATATAGCTAGTATGATTGTAACATATTTTGAATGATAAAAAGTATTTATAAAAATTCTTTTTTATGGCATATGCCTTTGAATGATAAACCTCATTTATAGCTTTACAATAACTTTTTATCAATTTTGAATATTTTTAATGCATATTTTTTAGTAGAATATAGATTGGGTAATGGGGAATTGAGAGTGATGTGAGGGGGGTAAGGGGCCATAGGAGCTTCCACCTTCATGTGGATGGCCCTGTTAAGTAGAGAAAAATTTATTGAAGATGTTTATTCTTGGAGCAAACCTCTCTCGATCCAACGGAGAAACAACATAGTCAAAGTTGATTTCGTTGTTGCTCCTTCAGATTGAGGGAGGTTTGATCCAAGATCAAATGGCTCCAAAAAATTATTCTCGAAACCAAGAGGAGCTTATTCAGGTCATCGCATCTGAGATGTGTATTTGTTTGTGTGTCACTATTTAATCTCCTCTCATATGGTTTTTTCAAAAATGAATATCAATGGTGTTTACTATTTGCAATCTCCTCGATTGTTTACTATCGCACATTTGCAGATGCTCTATACATTGTATCAATGCAATGCTACACATTAGAATTTCAAATATTGGGTATGTCTTTTCTTTTTTCTTCTTTTTATGACTTCTTAAGGTTCCTTTATTTATTTATTTTTACATTACCATCATTTGTGGACCACTATGGGTCCAATCATTCTATCTAATGAACCACACCCATTTATGTAGCATATATGATTCCCTTTAGTTTATCATACCATATGATTCACACAGCTAATCTAATACTTCGTCTTGGTTTTTTGTGGTTGTGTATAAGTAATACCTTGGATATCATAGTATAAGCATAATCATAATTATGCAATAGATTATTTGAAATGAATGAGATATAGATACCACTTTCGAGTAGAAATTACAAATCATAGGAACCAATGAACCTAAATACTCATCCGAGTTCCAAGAAGATGAAAATCAAACATCCCACCATCCTAAAAGTCGATAGGGGGTTGGGTGTGTTACACCAATGACCTTTTTACACTTTTATGATATGTATTACTCTCCTGTGATATTTATTGTAATAATTATTATTTTGTTGTAGAGTACTGCTTTAACACCAAAGGAAATTATTCCACCCTTACCTTTAGAGAAAAAGAGACTTGAAAATTCTTTAGCTATAGACATTTCTACCAATCTATTAACCAATGTCATTCCACCAACACTTGTAAGTTGCACTGCACTTAAATCTTTGAATCTATCTAACAATTCCTTAGAAGGTTCCATTCCACATTCACTTGGGTATCTACAAAATCTCATGGACTTGTATGTGACCCGAATTGTTTTCATTAAAATTGGCAAAAAAACAAAAATTTCTTTGGAAAGACTTGAATCCCAATGGGAGAAATATTAATTAACCGAAAAATCATTTCTAACATAAGATGAGATCCATATTTCTTATTAAATTTGAGAAATTTATTGTGAACAACAATTACTAGCTAGCAAAAGTTCAAAGACTTGGCTAGATAAACAAGGAATCAAAACTTCAAATTAAAAACCAAGCTGTCCTCTAAATGAAATATCTCTTACTATCATTTTCTGAAATATATTATTGTAACACATACAAAGGGTGACAAAAGAGGAGTAATTATACTAGAGAACATGGGGAAAATCTAAAATGAGGGCAAGAACTACTATGGAAGAGGTGTAATACTCATGACACACCCCAATGCCAAGAGAGATAAAACTCAAGTTCTAAAAGAAACAACCAAGTTATGGGACAAAATAAACAATATGAGCACACCTAGAATTTTCAACATCTCAACAATTCTATGGTGGTCATAATTTTAGTAACATTTATTTATTTAATGTTATATAGTAAGTGATTGAGGATATCCAAGGGAGATAAATCAACTTTGTATTTGCAAGGAAATTAAAGCATGTGTGTGTGCACACACATTCAATTGGGTCTAGCTCGATGGTTTGGGAGGAGAAATTTTATCCTCCCCACCTAGGCTTAAATCCAGAAACACGCATACACACACATTCAATTAGGTCTAGCTCGGTGATTTGGGAGGATAAATTTTATTCTCCCCACCCGGGCTCAAATCTTGCTTGTGACACATTCCATTTTTTGTGAGCCAATTGTGGTTGAAGATGTAAACCATGAGAAATATCTATTCATTTTCCTAATAAGTTTATAAAAATCATCTTTAAATTTTAGCATAGGCGTGAAATGATTTGGAACACATATAGAGGGTTGTTAAATAGGGAAGAATAGTTTAAATTGGCCAAAAGGAGTTCTAAAATAATGACGATAGAAATAAATCAAATATCAATGGTCACAATTGTGATCGGGAAAATTCAACGAATGGTGTGCATTGTGGGCCTGAAAAGTGCATAGAGGTTAATTCCATAAAGTGGTTCTGAAATCAAAACCATAGGTTTTGAAGGTAAAGACATGTAAGCACGGGGACGATTGCAGAGAAGAAAGTGGTTTGCATTGAAACCGTTGACCCATCGCTCTAAAAATTTGAATATTATAAAGTTGATGTGACTTTTATTTTTTCTTATCTTTGTCAAAGAAGGAACTATTGGTTCTATTGCAACTATCACCTTCAGCCAAATTTTGAATACTCAACGCCATTATAATTGCCATTACGAGGTATTTTTTATTTCTTCCATGGATCCCATCATGCTCGAAGTATCGAAACAAAGCCCAAAAAATAATGAAGAAGCCCTAATCGATAGAGATAATGATGTTTGTGACCATGAATTCATTGTTGCCCCTATTTCTCAATAAACGAGTAACTTAGTTGATGTTAGAGAGAAAGGTTTTCCATTTTTGGAGTTTTTCCACGCTTCTCTCATTATGTATGCAACCGAATAGTGTTTTCAGTTTCCCTAATTTATAGGATGGTGTGCAGAGTAACACTCAGAGTCAGAAAGAGTTGTAATTGATAAAAATGGGTCTAAACTCCTGTGTAAAATTGACGTTGTGTCATTTAGGGACTCATTAAAAATTCCTAAGTCTTTCTCTAATAATTTTGAACCTTTTGATGAGGAAGAAATGATTAGAGTCTATAGGGAGTGTCAACTAGAGATTAAAAATCTGTTTTTAAGAATGATTATCAAGCTTGATCATTTCCCACAAATTTTGTCTTTTCCCTTAAGCATTGATATCATGGTCAGTGAGGTTCAATGTGTATTCTCTTTGTTAAGTCAGGTTTTAGGTCTTCATAGTGATAGATTCGTAGTTGAGGTCATGTTAGGTTTCCTGCTCAAATTTTTCCAGTCAAAGTCAGGTCAAGTTGTCTACATTAATTTTTATGAGTTTCTAGACGATACCATCCACAAATATTTAGTGAAATTCCAGTCTCTTAGACACTTCATATATTTTACATATATTATGAATATTTTTCTCACCAACAACAATGCAGAGAGCCCTGAAGCATAACCAATATATATTGAAATAAACAAGATGACTTCAGTAATTTTTATCAATAAATTCATGTCAAAGGCCTACCAGATGATTTTCAATGTTAAACTACCCAGAGTTATTGAAGAAATGAGAATTATCCTGCAGAATCGAGAATCCGGAGTAGGAGAATGTACCCTTTTCATAAATTCTACAGTAATATGGGTATATGGATTTCATGAGTTTCATTATTTGTTTCCCATCTTTTTTAGACCCAGAATTTTTCTCTAGATTTCATAAGACAGAGAATGATCTCTGAAACTGAAAATTTCATCAAATATCATACAAAAAGCAATATAAAGCTTCCTTTTTTGATTGGTCCATTCATTGTAAAATCCATAACATGTCTAGCACGGGTTGAGGCAAAGTTCAAAGATTTGGTTTTTGCACAAATTCCATGTAAAAAATATGATCCTCATTAGATCATATCTAGAAGGAGGAAAATGGAAAAGAATGCCCCATATGAGCATGATCCTATTGAAGGCCTGGAGAATTTTGTAAATCTTGAAGAATGTATGGATGTTGAAGCCCCTGTACAAAAGGAACCAACACAACAAAGTATTCCAAAGGTGGTAATTAAGGTTCCAAAAGCTAGTACACAGAATAAGATGACTATTTCGGAGGCATTACATAGACCCTGAACTCACTACCAGAAAGAAAATGAAAACCATCCAGACATAGCAATATGTAGACTTGGAGTATGAAGGGCCTAAAGAATAAACAGGTTTAGACATGGTGGAGAGTGGCATAAGTGTAATTGAATCCAGAGATAAATTGGAAAGTGAAGGTAGTTCAGGAGCCTTCCATAGCCAAACATATTATTTTTTTCAGGCCTCAGAGGAATCCTACTAGTCAAATGAAGATTTATCTAAATGGTATGCAGAAAAAAGAAAGTAATCAATAAGTGAGATCATGAATCTAATGTTTGAGGTAAAGAAATATTCCCAACACAAGTATTCATTATTCATAATCAGAGCCACAGTAAGCAAAACATTCAACATTTTCATAGAAGAAGAACATAAGGTCTCTGAGATCAAAATAAACTATGATAATATTATTTCCCCGAATAAGGTTCAACTCAACAAGAAGGCTAGTGACCTGTTATATTGAAATTATTTAAATTTAAATTTGAAAAATTCAAAATTAACATCACTAGCTGCCAAGCTTGAAGGTCAACTCAGGCAGGAAACAGAAGCAAGTAAAGCATGGCATATTCAAATAAAGAAACTTGAGGTTTATGTCCCCAAAGCAATGAAATCCTTGTTGGATGAGAAAGACAAAGTGATTCACATGCTGAAGAAAAAGTTGAAAATGCCTGTTACAGAGCATCCACAAATTGCAGAACTTGGAGCATTGGAACAAGAAAAGAAGCTTTCAAGAAGCAATCACTAGATTTTCAAGCTAAATTTATGCAATTGGAAAAGGAAAACTTAGAATGGGAAAAAGAAAAGACAGAAATGGAAACTAGAGTCATAGCTTTTTCTTCTATTGTACCCTCTGTTACACCCTCTTCTATTGAAAGAAAATCAGGCATTGAATACATTGTCTAGGCAATGTCTCAGGTTAGTTTAAAGGATGGGGAAATAAAAGAATTGAAGGTGAATATCAAGAAAATGGAACAAGAGGCACATGAAAGGGATGAAAGAGTATCACAACTTAAAATGGAAAATGCAGTCCTTCATGAAAAGGTGAATAAGATAAACTCCAGGATCAAAGGAAAAAGTTTGTTACAAGGAGCCAAGAACATCATCTAAGACTCCATATCAGTTGAGGTTACAAAACTCAAGGCATATATAACAAAAATTAATGATGAGGACAACATTACAGTTTTGGCTAAACATAGATGCACAATTATTAATGAAACTTTATCAAAAAAACCAGCATAATGGGCCCAGAACACTATCAATCTCCTTAATACAGTTCCTTCATCAAGTTTGCAGACAATTTGGGTCAAAGATAGAACTGCTTTGATAATATGGGCTAGACGAATCATAACCAAGCACAACCACTCAAATTCAGTCTAGAATAAAGCAACCCAATTGGAAAAGAGTGTTCAGGATTTTAAGGATTTATTTGAAGAACTATTTATCAAATGTCTTCCATCATTATGGGATGTAAAGGGAAAGTTACACAAACATAAATCCTACAATTCACTCTTGACACAAGCGAGGATGGATCACTCTAGGTTTGAAGACTTAGATGAAGATTTAAAGGAGGAAACTATGGTAGAAACGTTAGCCATAGATTTTGAAATTTTGAATAAATTTAAGATAATAAAATTTGGCCTGCATGTCATGTCATATGCCTCTTGCATCGATTTGGAAATTTTAATAAAAGAAATGATGGATTATGATATTCCTTTCGAATTACAATGGAAGGAAATAGTAATATTGGATAAAACTAAATGTAAATTTTCAGGTCCTAGTAAATGACCATCCAACTGTCAACGAAGTATGGGTCCAGAAATCACTCAATCAGATTAAGACACTACCAAGGTCAAAGGGGAAAACATAAGGATAAAGCTGCTCAAATATCTCAAGGGTCCTGATTTTATGAACTACTTTTCTCTATTTTTGTAAATCGGTTTCAAACCGAATTTCATTGGTTTTTATAAATATTGTAACACATAATGTATAAAGGGTGGGAGAACGTTTGATGAATTGAGTATTATGAGAGTCTTTGTACTGTGATATTTTCCTGAAGAATTAATAAAGTTGGGTGATCCAAGTCTTATGGGATCCAGTCTTGCTTCAGATATTCATCTTCTAATGATTATGTAGCATGTTCACTTCAGTGTATCTTCTTCTTTCAGTTTATTTCTCTCTTTCCATATATGAATGATATTCAATTAAAATATTGTTTCAAAATTCATCATGTAGATGCTATGTCACATATTTTAGAATATCAATGGTGTTTCCTCCTGCTAAAGAAATTTAAGAAATTTCAAAATCTGATTTCTTAAAGTGTTGATTTATGTTTTTCTTCCGTCCTTTCTACTACAATGACATTTAAATTAAACCACCACACAGTTAGTTTATATCTTTCCTCTGAAGTATTTTCTCATTAATTGACATATTACCCACATATTCATAAGCTTAAACCTTTTGACTCCATGCCCAATGGATTTCTCACAGACTTAAACATCAAATCCCATCCAAAAACTTATTCACAATCCAAGAACCTAACCTCAAGAAACAAAAATCAAATGATTCCTTTCAATGACTGATTTGGGAGAGATCCCTCTCTGAGATTGGAAGGGTTAGATTCTAGTTTCTAAAGTTGGGTTCTGGTTACCTCTGGGTTTCTTTTCTTAGCCTAAATAAATTACAGAGTGATAATAAAATTTAAGGATAAATTCTATTGCTTTTCAATGAAATGCACATTGCATCCAAATGCTTAATGCTTTTATGCCAATATGTCAGACTTTTTGGAAATTCTTTTCCACTTTAATTTCCCTACATGTTCATTGAGGTTTGCATGCATTTTTGTTTGTAAATTTTTATATCTTTTGTGACTAAATCATATCATAACCATGACAAAGAAAAAAAATATAAATATAGAATGAAAACAAATGATGCCACAATATACAATTTCATAGTATTCTCTTACTATATTGCATATTGTTCAGTCCATAGTTATGATTTCCACTTAATGTGGCTATCTTTTAACATTTAAGGTGTCAGGACTTACTGAAAATGGATACTTCCACTTATATTTTATATGTTTCAACAAAGTCCTTCCCAAAGGTTCCAACTTATTTTGAAATCCCTACAAATTGTAGTAGTTTAATTCTTCAAGATTTTATAATTGGGTTTTCTTCTTCAAATGATATGTATATATTAAAGAAGAGTTTGAATATTTTATAGTAAAGTTTAAATTATTATGAATAATCAATATATGAACAGATGGGATGCAAACTTCCATGACTCTTCGTATTCCCTTGGCACAAAATATTATTAATATACCTCCCTACGAATGAATGGTAGTTTGTATGGGTGATGACTTCTTGTTGTTTTTGTTTTGCAAAATAGCTTCATAACTTTTTTCCATAATATAGTGCTTACATAACGAGAAGAAAGATATTAATATGGAATATTTGCAAAGAATGATCATACCAACATCCACACGCCTCATTCTTTCATTAATCTTTAATATATTTTTTCTAAAATATATATATTTCTTCACTCTTGCGATGACACAGATCGTCGACAGTATGAATAGTTCATCCCAGAAACTAGGATAGGTTGTTTCTCTTTCAACGAAGAGGATCGTCTATCATATAAATAGTTTTTCAAAACTATCGATTGTTCGTCACTCTTGCGATGCACAATTCATCGTCGAAAATAGGATAGTTCATTTCTCTTGCATCGAAGAGGATCGTCGATTGTATCAATAGTTCATCTCTCTTTCGACAAACTTTTCATCACATAATCTAGGATAGGTTGGTCGTCTCTCTTGCGACGATCATCCTCGGTTTCCATTAGTGCGACGATCATCCTCGATTTTCATTCTTGCGATGATCATCTTCGGTTGTCTTTCTTGGGATGAGCACCATAAGTTGTCTCTCTTGCGACGACTTATGTAGATCATCTTGATTACGATGTCCTTCTTTGGGTCACATCTCTTGCGATGTTATCTCAGGTTCATCACACTTTCCACAGGATATGATGCGATGTTTGAGAAGCCCAATATTCGTCGCAATCTCCACGACATAACATCGCAAGAGTGTCGAAATGGTCGTCGCAAAATGACCCAAATTTACTAGTGGCACTTGTAGAAAGAATGCCTGACAACACCCCATAAGAATATTTTTCCACTCCAATATGAACCTTACACCATCACCAAGGTTATGGGTGAAAATTCTTTTGAGCTCAAGATTCCCCCCTTCCTTGGCTTTAATGTGGATCTCCTTCGGCCATATTTTCCACCATTATTAGACACCTAAGGGATAACCGAATAATTGAAACCAACGAATCTCAACCTTGAATGCATGGAACAAACATCCATTGATCATATCGTGGACACATAGGTCAAGGGCACTCGTCGACACAAGATCCATCTTTATCAGGTTGTTAAAGCAGGGCAACTCCTGCACCAAGGGAAGTGGCTCACCCAAGGCCAAATTCAATAGAAATTTCCTCATCTGATAGGGGAACTCAACGCAACAGAGACCATTGATTCCTAAGGGAGGATTATTTATCCAGTTATATATCGGTTTCCACCCACCTATTCTAACTGGCTCATCTTGGTAGTTTTTTAGTTTGGCCATTTTTTCTAGTTTTCGGGTCCTGAACTTCTAGGGCCATTTTTTAGGCCCTAAAAAACGTTTTTAGGGATCGCCAAAGTCAAAATATAAACAAAGTTAGAGTTTTATGACATAATGTGTAGTCCTTGGATAGACCTTTCCAACGGGATATCATGTACCTAAAATGAAGATCGTATGCAAAAGTTACGACCCCGAGAAGTTGATGTACCAACTTACCCCAATGGGGCCCACATGACTTTTGGCGCTCCATATCCTAGGGTTAGGTTTTTGTATATATAGGGTTTTGGAATTCATGTTTATTTTGAACATGATTCCAAAGCCTCATTGTACTCATATTCTTGCGAAGGAGTGCAACCGTCACATCTCTTCTCAAATATAAGCCACCACTATTCACAATCTTGTTTTCAGTGTGCATTTTACAGTTTCAACATAATTATTTATTGAATAGAATCCAATTTTACTTTATCTATGTTATTTTTCATTGTGTATCTGTGTTAATAATAATAATAGTCTATGTTCATTTCGTTCTTCTCATTAAATTCAGATCAAAATGCCCATAAACATAGCATGTGTTGCACTTAAAACGAAGTTGCTCATAATCTAGATATTGCTAGTGACTACAATCATCAATATCAATTTACTATGCCTCTGGAAGTCCCTTCTCTAGGTCCACATCCACACAGATTCACATGCAAGGTTACAAGTTTCCTTTTGACTCCACTCGATCAATGAATCAACCTATATTGTTCCCAATCTCACTAAGAGATACATAATCCCATGATATCAAGTGGAGATGTGGAAACCTAACCCACACCGAGACTGAAGAAATATTTTCTTTTGGGTTGAAGTCAAGAGACCAAGGAGATAAGAACATTCCCTCAGATCCCATGAAATAGGATTTAGATTTAAATATAAAATCAAAATCCTCCCTACTGAGAAAAATAAACACAAAATATCCTCAATTGAAAGTATATTTTCATGAATATCGGGTGATCATTTCTTTTCTACCCAAGATTCTATAGCTCTTGTGTTGGGCCAAAGGCCTATAAATTTTCCACCCAAAGCATGCTCATACATAATAAGGGTTTCTCTTCTTAGTTCCGAGGATGATAGATCCAACTAAGTAATGGATTCTACTCATTAAATAAATATCCTTTGTGGAGGACGAATTCCTTAGCTGGTCTTTAGGGATCTAACTAAAGCCTTGAACACTTCTACCTCTGATCCAATTTCATTTCCCATTTTATCTTATGTAGGAAAAATTCTCAATAAAATTAGAACTTGAAACCCCCACACACAAGATATACTCTTGCATAGACCTACATAACGATGCTATGGGATGATGGCTACATCCATGGTGGCAAAGGAAAAATTACGATTACATACATATATGACAATGAGGGAAAACAGTAAGGTTTTGGTGGCTAGTCATAGAAGAAAGGTGAATCATTGTGTACACATGACATGGGAGTATGTTGTGTAAGTAAAAACTCAACTTAAGATCTATTATATATAGTGTAGGAAATAATGAAGAACAAGCTACAACGGGAAATGATGGTTCCAATCCTACAATCCCTCCAACATCATTCTCTCAACGATATGCAAGTAGTGCTAACTTGCATATTGAGATTTAGTCTAGAAAATTGAAGAGGTAATTGTTCCTATTTTCCTCCTGTATGAAGTCATCCCAAATACGGATTAATCAAAGACAACAAGTTCTCTACATACCCACTTTATTCCCATGAGTAGTTATGTATATTTATTCAAAACAAAATTATCTTAAAGATTCAATTCGTTGCACTAATTCATCATGATTTGAGAGAACATTTGAATTCATTGGTTGGTTATTCATTTGCATACATATTCCATCTATTTGCGTTCAATTTTTCTTTGTTTCAATGGTGCCATGTATTCAACACCACTCCATTGGACACAATATGGAAATCCATAAAAGTGTGAATAGCACCATGCATGTAATATTTTCTTAGTGCACAAACATATATAGGTTTGGACACTTTTGTATCAAATATGAGGTATGGAAATCCTAATTGATAGCTAATGTGAGTTATGGATTTCCACTCTTACTACCTGAAGTGGATAAGAAGGAATTTGATATCTCAATCAAGCCAAGGATCAAGAGTGAAGGGATGATAATTTATGCTTATGCTAAGAATGTGTATAGTGGTTATTTTCCTCCAACCTCTTCTTACCTAAAATATCAGTTGTATGATAGAAGGTCTTATTTATTTTTGAAAATCGATCCCTTAAATGTTTTCTTTTTCTTTCTCTTCATCTAAATAGTCAACTTCCATTCTTCTTTGCTTATGTCAAAACAATAAACTTTGAACTATAAAAAATTTCCAATATGGTTAAGGGTTTTGATATTTGACCAACAACCTTTTGACTACAAAGTGGTAACCACCCTTATCCTAACTGACCTATAGATTTTTTCTTTCTCTCTTTAAAAGAAATATTGGGGTATTCAAGTGTTGTATCTATTTAATTTTTCCCCATTTAAAACCGTCTTCAATATTTTAGAACTCTATTCTGGTTAGTTTCCTAAGTTTTAGTAAAGTTATGGAAGGTGTTGGTGTAGTCCCATAGTTTGATCTTGACCTGGTGGAGCTGCAAACATTTGTTGTATTGGTCCCTGTATCTCCCCACATGGTAATATTCCTCATTGAGGGCATCCACAAAATCCCCCCTATGTGTCTTCAAGATCCAAGTGGAATTGTGTTCTTCCTCTCACCGTTCTCTAGGTGAAACCCACCTAGATATTCATAACCTTCACTAAGTTGGGAATCCACATGCATGAGTTCCCTTACTAATTTATGTAATTGCACCCTCTAATTGTGCATCCAAAACTAGAGATATAAAATTTTATTTAGAACATTGAATATAAAAGAAAGGTTCAAAAATTGGAACTAGGATGAGGATGGACTACTCACTATTTGGGGGTTCTAATTATATTATATTATAATGTGGAAATACGATCGTGGAAAAATGCCAACCACAAAACATGTAATTGATTATGAAAATCGACTTTCATGTTACGTGAATTTTATTATTTATTTATATAACTTTATTTGTGTGGCGATGAGTTATTTCATTTGTTTATATAACTGAAATAACATTGATTTTCATTTTGAAATTATATGTCGTCGGAAGACCATGTTGATCATGATTCCACCGATGAGGAGGGGTTGTATTCATCCCTTGATGCGATGGTATTAATAAAAAGAAAGATCATTAAAGAAAACAAGGAACTTGATAGCTTGTTAGACCATATAGATCAAACTCCTGATGTCCTAGAAATGACCAATCTTCTTATGTCACAACTTAACACATATAAGGTAATAACCATAATTTAAAGTGTTTTTTTAAATGTACTCATATGTTCAATTATGAAACTCTAGTTTTTAACTTTTACATTATCTCACGAACAAACATTTTATTTTTTATAAAGAGATTTTTGGAGCCTGTTCATCCCAGTGTTGGTAGTAGTGGCACTGTAGAGACACCACAGAGTCCCGGCACGGGTTTTTATACAGCTTCTAGAGTATTTATTACTTCTCCATCTTCCACACCTAATTTATATAGGAGCCATGACACACACCGCCAAGAATCCACACAATAGTTAGGCTCTAGAGATGGTGACAGAGATGAGGCTAATAATGTGGTTTATATGGTTTCAATTCCTGGAGCTAGATGTGCAATCAACACAGGGACCCTTCTCTGCACATTTTTGGTCGGCGATAACAAACTTCCATTAAAACAAATAAGATTCCGAGTAATTTTTTCATATTTTAACTATTTTATGTTGTCCATCTCATACACAAATCATCTATATTATCATTTTTAAATTAATGATCATAGCTTTTTGTTTGTAGGAAATGACCATTTTTATAGGCACCTAGAGAGCAAAGCCTTGTTGATTTTTGGGGTAACCTTATGCATGAGGTGTAATTTCTAGAATTCCAACCTCAAAAAAGAACTTATGGATTATCTCGAAGGCCTCTTTGTAGTAGACATGTTCAATAAAAAAGTGGTCACCTCAACAAAAGGTAAATATTTAAAATATATGTGGGATGTTTATAGACGAATATTGGAAGGAAACCCTAGGTACACGAATACTCCCTCGATTCTAGAGAGGGAGTGGAAGGTGATAATTGATGATGCAAAAGACAAGATATTAAAAAAATCAGGAGAAAAAATAACTGGTACCTCAAGGTAAATTACAATATTTTGATTTCAATACCTTTAATTTTATTTAGATCTAAATAAAAGTGTGGTATATAACATACTTGAAATTTTTTATGATATGTTGTTTGACACTTCGAAGGAAACCAAAGGAAGGATTTCTAAACATGGCCAACACAAGCTAGGTCGGAGTGGCTACTCAAGGTTACAGTCACGAATCGTAAGTACCCAAAAATCTTAAGAATATTATTTGTATGTCCTTACAACTTTCAGTTTATTTCATCCAAAAACATTAAAAAAACATTCTCTTATGCAATGCAGGGCGATGAATTAGGAACTAAAACCACAGAGGAAGACCTCCAACTTGGTTAGAAGTATCTCTATAAAGTTGTGGTTGATCGTAGGAAAAGCATGGGCCAGACCCCAAGATCCAGTTTGTTGGATAAGGTAAATAAAAATCAGTCTACATTAACCTTTCATTACTTATAAAATACATAAATGTTTAATATCATCCATAACTTTAATGTCTTACTTTGTTTTAATCGGGGGAGAAACATTATCAACGAAACCATTAGCACTAGACAACAAAGCGTTGATAGTGCAGCGCAAACAGAAGATCATGGTGCTTCCCAGCAACCCCATCCCAGTGGGGTGAAACCCCAAGATGTTCCTGTGATTGAGGCCCTTGATGGTAAAATGGTTGTATATTACTCATATACTTAATAATTTTGTACTTATAAATTTTGTACTTCTAATTTTTATTACTTATACATTTACAGTTTTGTCCTTATAAATTTTGTCGTTTCAATGGCAGAGAATGTCATAGTTGATCCTCATCGACCTTAAGATGATCAAAAGAACATGGTATCCATTCCAACGGTGCCAAATAGTGGACCAACAGGTTAATAATTACATTGCAGAGGTTTTTTTTAATATTAATGAACTACTTCAATGATATTTAAAAATTGGCCATATAAATTTAACATTTTTTGTTTTTGTAGGTGATGGGCCCTCATAGAAGCCTCCACATCATGGGTACGAGACCGGGCATGAAAGGATTGAAGAAACATCAGTTGTTGAAGAGCACCTAGTAAATGAAGACATGGACATGGATGAATTACTTAAGAACTGGAAAACACAAAAGAAGACTAAAAGAAATTGATGATGTATAATAATTTTATAAGACAGATAGATGTACATTATATAGCTAGTATGTTTGTAACATATTTTGAATGATAAATCGCATTTATAAAAATTATTTTTTATGGCATATGCCTTTGAATGATAAACCTCATTTATAGCTTTACAATAACTTTTTATCAATTTTGAATATTTTTAATGCATATTTTTTAGTAGAATATAGATTGGGTAATGGGGAATTGAGAGTGATGTGAGGGGGGTAAGGGGCCATAGGAGCTTCCACCTTCATGTGGTTGTCCCTGTTTGGTAGAGAAAAATTTATTGGAGCCTTTTATTCTTGGAGCAAACCTCCCTCGATCCAACGGAGAAAAAACATAGTCAATGTTGACTTCGTTGTTGCTCCTTCAAATTGAGGGAGGTTTTCTCCAAGATCAAACAACTCCAATAAATTATTCTTGAAACCAAGAGGAGCATATTTAGTTCATCTCATCTGAGATGTGTGTGTGTGTGTGTGTGTCACTATTTAATCTCCTCTCATATGGTTTTTTCAAAAAGGAATATCAATGGTGTTTACTATTTCCAATCTTGTCGATTTTAATTTCTATTGTTTACTATCGCACATTTGCAGATGCTCTATATTTTGTATCAATGCAATGCTACACATTATAATATCAAATGTCAGGTATGTCTTGTATTTTTTCTTCTTTTTATGACCTCTTAAGGTTCCTTTTAATTATTTATTTTTACATTACCATCATTTGTGGGCCACTATGGGGCCAATCATTCTATCTAATGAACCACACCCAAGTATGTAGCATATATGATTCCCTTTAGTTCATCATATCATATGATTCGCACAGCTAATCTAGTACTTTGACTTGGTTTTTTGTGGTTCTGTATAAGTAATCCCCTGGATATCATAGTATAAGCATAACCATAATTATGCAATAGAGTATTTGAAATGAATGAGATATAGATACCACTTCCAAGTAGAAATTACAAATCATAGGAACCAATGAACCTAAATACTCATCCCGAGTTCCAAGAAGATGAAAATCAAACATCCCACTAGCCTAAAAGTGGATAGGGGGTTGGGTGTGTTACACCAATGACCTTTATACACTTTTATGATATGTATTACTCTCATGTGATATTTATTGTAATAATTATTATTTTTTTGTAGAGTACTGCTTTAGCACCAAAGGAAATTATTCCACCCTTACCTTTAGAGAAAAAGAGACTTGAAAATGCTTTAGCTATAGACATTTCTACCAATATATTAACCAATGTCATTCCACCAACACTTGTAAGTTGCACTTCACTCGAATCTTTGAATCTTTCTAACAATTCCTTAGAAGGTTCCATTCCACATTCACTTGGCTATCTACAAAATCTCATGGACTTGTATGTGACCCCAATTGTTTTCATTAAAATTGGAACGAACAAAACAATTTCTTTGGAAAGACTTGAATCCCAATGGGAGAAATATTAATTAACCGACAAATCTTTTCTAACACAAGATGAGATCCATATTTCTTATTAAATTTGAGAAATTTATTGTGAACAACAATTACTAGCTGGAAAAAGGTTCAAAGACTTGGCCAGATAAACAAGGAATCAAAACTTCAAATTAAAAACCAACCTATCCTCTAAATGAAATATCTCTTACTATCATTCTTTGAAATATATTATTGTAACATATACAAAGGGTGACAAAAGGGGAGTAATTATACTATAGAACATGGGGAAAATCTTAAATGAGGGCAAGAACTAGTATGGAAGAGGTGTAATACTCATGACACACCCCAATGCCAAGAGAGATAAAAATCAATTTCTAAAAGAAACAACCAAGTTATGGGACAAAAAAAACAATATGAGCACACCTAGAATTTTCAACATCTCAACAATTCTATGGTGGTCATATGGTGGTCATAATTGTAGTAAAATTTATTTATTTATTGTTATATAGTAAGTGATTGACGATCTCCAAAGGAGTTAAATCGACTTTGTATTTGCAAGGAAATTAAAGCATGTGTGTTTGCACACACATTCAATTGGGTCTAGCTCAATGGTTTGGGAGGAGAAATTTTATCCTCCCCACCTAGACTTAAATCCGGACACATGCATACACACACATTCAATTAGGTCTAGCTCGGTTATTTGGGAGGATAAATTTTATCCTCCCCACCCAAGATCAAATCTTTCTTATGACACATTCCATTTTTTGTGAGCCAATTGTTGTTGAAGATGTAAACCATGAGAAATATCTATTCATTTTCATAACAAGTTTATAAAAATTAGCTTTAAATTTTAGCGTAGGTGCAAAATGATTTGGAACACGTCTGGAGGGTTGTTAAATATGGAATAATAGTTTAAATTGGCTAGAAGGAGCTCTAAAATAATGACGATGGAAATAAATTAAATATCAATGGTCACAATTGCGATTGGGAAAATTCAATGAATGGTGTGCATTGTGGCCCTGGAAAGTGCATAGAGGTTAATTCCATAAAGTGGTTATGAAATGGAAACCATAGGTTTTGAAGGTAAAGAGGTGTAAGCACAGGGACGATTGTGGAGTAGAAAGTGGTTTACATTGAAACTGTTGACCCATCACTCTGAAAATTTGAATATTATAAAGTTGATGTGACTTTTTTATTTTTTCTTGTCTTTGTCAAAGCGAGAACTATTGGTGCAATTGCAACTTTCACCTTCAGCCGAATTTTGAATTCTCAACGCCATTATAATCACCATTACGAGGTATGTTTCCTTGTTGCCATGGATCCCATTGTGCTCGAAGTATCAAAACAAATCCCAAAAAATAATGAAGAATCCCTAATCGATAGAGATAATAATGTTTGTGACCTTGAATTCATTGTTGCCCCTATTTCTCAATAAATAAGTAACTTAGTTGATGCTAGAGCGAAAGGTTTGCCAGTTTTGGATTCTGTCCAAGCTTCTCTCATTCTGCATGCAACCAAATAGTGTTTTTAGTTTCCCTAATTTATAGGATGGTGTGCAGAGTAATACTCAGAGTCAGAAAGAGTTGTAATTGATAAAAAGGGGTCTAAACTCTTGTGTAAAATTGATGTTGTGTCAGTCAAGAACTCATTAAAAATTCCTAAGTCTTTCACTAATAATTTGTAACCTTTTGATTAGGAAGAAATGATTAGAGTCTATAGGGAGTGTCAACCAGAGATTAAAAATCTATTTTCAAGAATGATTATCAAGATTGATCATTTCCCACAAAGTCTCTCTTTTCCCTTAAGCATTGATATCATGGTCACTGAGGTTCAATGTGTCTTCTCTTTGTTAAGTCAGGTTTTAGGTCTTCATAGTGATAGATTAGTAGTTGAGGTCATGTTAGGTTTCCTCCTTAAATTCTTCTAGTCAGAGTCAGGTCAAGTTGTTTGCATTAATTTTGATGAGTTTATAGATGATACCATCCACAAATATTTAGTGAACTTCCACTCTCTTAGACACTTCATATATTGTACATATCTTATGAATATTTTTCTCACCAACAACAATGCAGAGATCCCTGAAGCATAACCAATATATATTTAAATAAACAGGATGACTTCAGTAAATTTTATCAATAAATTCATGTCAAAGGCCTACCAAATGATTTTCAATGTTAAACTGCCCAGAGTTATTGAAGAAATGAGAATTATCCTGCATAACCGAGAAGCCAGTGTAGGACAATGGATCATTTTCATAAATTCTACAGTAATATGGGTATATGGATTTCATGAGTTTCATTATTTGTTTCCCATCTTTTTACCCCCAGAATGTTTCTCTAGAGTTCATAAGACAAAGAATGATCTCTGAAACTGAAAATTTCATCAAATATCATACAACAAGCAATATAAAGCTTCCTTTTTTGATTGGTCCATTCATTTTAAAATCCATAACATGTCTAGCACAGGTTGAGGCAAAGTTCAAAGATTTGGTTTTTCCACAAATTCCATGTAAAAAATATGATCCTCATCAGATCATATCTAGAAGGAGGAAAATGAAAAAGAATGTTCCATGTGAGAATGATCCTATTGAAGGCCTGGAGAATTTGGTAAATCTTGAAGAATGTGTGGATGTTGAAGCCCCTATACAAAAGGAACCAACACAACATAGTATTCCAAATGTGGTAATTAAGGTTCCAAAAGCTAGTACACAGAATAAGAGGATTGTTTTAGAGGCATTACATAGACCCTGAACTCACTACCAGAAAGAAAATGAAAACCATCTAGACATAGCAGTATGTAGACTTGGAGTATGAAGGGCCTAAAGAACAAACAGGTTTAGACATGGTGGAGAGTGGCATAAATGTAATTGAATCTAGAGATAAATTGGAAACTGAAGGTAGTTTAGGAGCCTTCCAGAGCCAAAAATACTATTTTTCTCAGGCCTCAGAGGAAGCCTACCAATCAAATGAAGATTTATCTAAATGGTATGCAGAAAAAAGAAAGTAATCACTAAGTGAGATCATGAATCTAATTCCTAAGGTAAATAAAGCTTCCCAACAAAAGTTTTCATTATTCATAGTCAGAGCCATAGGAAGCAAAACATTCAACATTTCCATAGAAGAAGAATATAATGTCTCTGATATCAGAATAACGTATGATAATATTATTTCCCCAAATAAGGTTCAACTCCACAAGAAGGCTAGTGACCTGCAATATTTAGATTATTTAAATTTAAATTTGAAAAATGAAAAATTAACATCACTAGCTGTCAAGCTTAAAGGTCAACTCAGGCAGGAAAAAGAAGCAAGTAAAGCATGGAAGATTCAAATAAAGAAACTTGAAGTTGATGGCCCCAAAGCAATGAAATCCTTGTTGGATGAGAAAGACAAAGTGATTCACAAGATGAAGAAAAAGTTGAAAATGCCTGTTACAGAGCATCCACAAACTACAGAACTTGGAGCACTGGAACAAGAAAAGGAAGCTTTCAAGAAGTAATCACTAGATTTTCAAGCTAAATTTGTGCAACTAGAAAAGGAAAACTTAGAATGGGAAAAAGAAAAGACAGAAATGGCAACTAGAGTCATAGCTTTTTATTCTATTGTACCCTCTTCTAATGAAAGAAAATTAGGCATTGAATACATTGTCTAGGCAATGTCTCAGGTTATCTTAAAGGATGGGGAAATAAAATAATTGAAGGTGAATATCAAGAAAATGGAACAAGAGGCACATGAAAGGGATGAAAGAGTATCACAACTTAAAAAGGAAAATGTAGTCCTTCATGAAAAGGTGAATAAGCTAAACTCCAGGATTAAAGGAAAAAGTTTGTTACAAGGAGCCAAAAACATCATCTAGGACTCCATATCAGTTGAGGTTACAAAAATCAAGGCATATATACATTTTTTTAATGATGAGGACAACATTACAGTTTTGGCGAAACATAGATGCACAATTATTAATGAAACTTTATCAAAAAGACCAGCATAATGGGCCCAGAACGCTATCAATCTCCTTAATACAGTTCCTTCATAAAGTTTGCAGTTGATTTGGGTCAAAGATAGAAATTCTTTGATAATATGGGCTAGAAGAATCATAACCAAGCACAACCACTCAAATTCAGTCCAGAATAAAGCAACCCAATTGGAAAAGAATGTTAAGGATTTTAAGGATTTGTTTGAAGAACTATTTATCAAATGTCTTCCATCATTATGGTATGTAAAGGGAAAGTTACACAAACAAGAATCCTACAATTCACTCTTGACATGAGCGAGGATGGATCACTCTAGGTTTGAATACTTAGATGAATATTTAAAGGGGGAAACTATGGTAGAAACGTTAGCCATAGATTTTGAAATTTTGAATAAATTTAAGATAATAAAATTCGGCCTATGTGTCATGTCATATGCTTCTTGCATCGATTTGGAAATTTTAATTAAAGAAATAATGGATTATGATATTCCTTCTGAATTACAATGGAAGGAAATAGTAATATTGGGTAAAACTAAATGTAATTTTCCAGGTCCTAGTAAATGACCATCCAGCTATCAAGGGAGTATGGGTCCAGAAATCAACCAATCAGATTAAGACACTACCAAGGAAAAAGGGGCGAAGATAAGGATAAATATGTTGAAATATCTCAAGGATCCTAATTTTCTGAACTACTTTTCTCTATTTTTGTAAATCGGTTTCAAACCAAATTTCATTGGTTTTTATAAATATTGTAACACATAATGTATAAAGGGTGGGAGAAAATTTGATGAATTGAGTATTCTGAGATTCTTTGTACTGTAATATTTTCCTAAAGAATTAATAAAGTTGGGTGATCCAAGGCTTATGGGATCCAGTCTTGCTTCAGATATTCATGTTCCAATGACTATGTAGCATGTTCACTTCAGTGTATGTTCTTCTTTCAGTTTATTTCTCTCTTTCCATATCTTAATGATATTCAATTAAAATATTTTTTCAAAATTCATCATGTAGATGCTCTGTCACATAGTTTAGAATATCAATGGTGTTTTCTTCTACTAAAGCAGTTTAAGAAATTTCAAAATCTGATTTCTTAAAGTGTTGATTTATGTTTTGCTTCCGTCCTTTCTGCTACAACGACATTTAAATTAAAACACCACACAGTTAGTTTCTATCTTTCCTCTAAAGTATTTTATCATTAGTTGACATATTACCCACATATTCATAAGCTTAAACATTTTGACTCCATGCCCAATGGATTTCTCACAGGTTTAAACAACAAATCCCATCCAAAAATTTATTCACAATCCAAGAACCTAACCTCAAGAAACAAAAATCAAATGATTCCTTTCAGTGACTGATTTGGGAGAGATCCCTCTCTAAGATTGGAAGGGTTAGATTCCAGTTTCTAAAGTTGGTTTCTGGTTACCTTTGGGTTTCTTTTCTTAGCCTAAATAAATTACAGAGTGGTAACAAAATTTAAGGATAAATTCTATTGCTTTTCAATGAAATGCACATTGCATCCAAATGATTAATGCTTTTATGCCAATATGTCATACTTTTTGGAAATTCTTTTCCACTTTAATTTCCCTACACGTTCACTGAGGTTTGCATGCATTTTTGTTTGTAAATTTTTATATCTTTTGTCACTAAAGCATATCATAACCATGACAAAGAAAAATAATATAAATATAGAATGAAAAAAAATGATGCCACAACATACAATTTCATAGTATTATGTTATTGTATTGCATATGTTGCACTCCAAAGTTATGATTTCCACTTAATGTGACTATCTTTTAACATTTAAGGTGTCAGGACTTACTGAAAATGGATTCTTCCACTTATATTTTGTATGTTTCAACAAAGTCCTTCCCAAAGGTTCCAACTTATTTTGAAATCCCTACAAATTGTAGTATTTTATTTCCTCAAGATTTTATAATTGGGTTTTCTTCTTCAAATGATATCAATATATTAAAGAAGAGTTTGAATATTTTATAGTAAAGTTTAAATTATTATGACTAATCAATATATGAACAGATGGGATGAAAACTTCCATGACTCTTCATATTCCCTTGGCACAAAATATTATTTATACACCTCCCTACGAATGAATGGTAGTTTGTATGGGTGATGAATTCTTGTTGTTTCTGTTTTTCAAAATATCTTCATAACTTGTTTTCCATAATATAGTGCTTACATCAAGAGAAGAAAGATATTAATATGGAATATTTGCAAAGAATGACCATACCAACATCCACACACCTCATTCTTTCATTAATCTTTAATATATTTTTTCTAAAATAGATATATTTCGTTACTCTTGCGACCACACGGATCGTCAATAGTATGAATAGTTCGTCATAGAAACTAGGATAGGTTGTTTCTCTTTCAACGAAGAGGATCGTCGATCGTATGAATAGTTTTTCGCAACTATCGACTATTTGTCACTCTTGCGATGCACAATTCGTTGTCGAAACTAGGATAGTTCATTTCTCTTACGTCAAAGAGGATCGTCGATTGTATGAATAGTTCATCTCTCTTGCGACAAATTGTTCATCACAGAATATAGGATAGGTCGGTCATCTCTCTTGCAATGATCATCCTCAGTTATCATTAGTGCGATGATCGTCCTCAATTATCATTAGTACGATGATCGTCCTCGATTTTTTTTCTTGCGACGATCATCTTCAGTTGTCTTTCCTGGGACGAGCACCATAAGTCGTCTCTCTTGCGATGACTTCCATAGATAATCTCTATTACGATGTCCTTCTTTGGGTCGTAACTCTTGTGATGTTATCTCAGTTTCATCGCACTTTCCATGGGATATGATGCGATGTTTGAGAAGCCCAAGATGTGTCACAATCTCCACGACATAACATCGCAAGAGTGTCGAAATGGTCGTTGCAAAATGACCCAAATTACTAGTGGCACTTGCAGAAAGAACGCCTTACAAGGCCCCATAGGAATATTTTTTTCACACCAATATGAACCTTACACCATCACCAAGGTTGTGGGTGAAAATTATTTTGAGCTCAAGATTCCCCCCTTCCTTGGCTTGCACCCAGTGTTCAATGTGGATCTCCTTCGACCATATTTTCCACCATTATTAGACACCTCAGAGATAGCAGAATAATTGACACCAAAAAATCTCAACCTTGAATGCATGGAACAAACATCCATTGATCATATCGTGGACACATAGGTAAAGGGCACTCACCAACACAGGATCCATCTTTTTCGGGTTGTCAAAGCAGGGCAACTCCTGCACCAAGGCAAGTGGCTCACCCAAGGCCAAATTCAATAGAAATTTCCTCATCTAATAGGGGAACTCAACGCAATGGAGACCATTGATTACTAAAGGGGGAGTATTGATCTAGGTGGATATCAATGTCCACCCACCTATTCCAACCGGATCATCTTGGCAGTTTTTCAGTTTGGTCGTTTTTTCTAGTTTTTAGGTCCTGAACTTCCAGGGCCATTTTGAGGCCCTAAAAAACGTTTTTAGGGATCGCCAAAGTCAAAATATACACAAGGTTAGAGTTTTACGACATAATGTGTAGTCCTTGGATAAACCTTTCCAACAAGATATCGTGTGCCTAAAATGGAGATTGTATGCAAAAGTTACGACCCCGAGAAGTTGATGTACCAACTTACCCCAATGAGGCCCACGTGACTTTTGGCACTCCATGTCCTAGGGTTAGTTTTTTGTATATCTAGGGTTTTGTAATTCATGTTTATTGTAAAAATGATTCCAAAGCCTTATTGTACTCATCTTCTTGCGAAGGAGCGCAACTGTCACATCTCTTCTCAAACATAGGCCGCCACTATTCGCAAGCTTGTTTTCAGTGTGCATTTTACAGTTTCAACATATTTATTTATTGAATAGAATCCAGTTTTGTTGTATCTATGTTATTTTTCATTGTGTATCTGTGTTAATAATAATAATAGTCTGTGTTCATTTCGTTTTGCTCATAAAATCCGGATCAAAATGCCCATAAACATAGCATGTGTTGCACTTAAAAGGAAGTTGCTCATAATCTAGATATTGCTAGTGACTCCAATCATCAATATCAATTTATAATGCCTCTGGAAGTCCCTTCTCTAGGTCCACATCCACACAGATTCACGTGCAAGGGTACAAGTTTCCTTTTGACTCCACTCGATCAATGAATCAACCTAGATTGTTCCCAATCTCACTAAGAGATATATAATCCCATGATATCAAGTGGAGATGTGGAAGCCTAACCCACACCAGGATTGAAGAAATATTTTCTTTTGGGTTGAAGTCAAGAGACAAAGGAGATAAGAACATTCCCTCAGATCCCATGAAATAGGATTTAGATTGAAATATAAAATCACAATCCTCCCTATTGAGAAAAATAAACACAAAATATCCTCGATTGAAAGTATATTTTCATGAATATTGGGCGACCATTTCTTTTCTACCCAAGATTCTATAGCTCTTGTGTTGGGCCAAAGGCCTATAAATTTTCCAACCAAAGCACGCTCATACATAATAAGGGTTTCTCTTCTTAGTTCCAAGGATGCTAGATCCAACTAAAGAATGGCTTCTACTCATTTAATAAATATCCTTTGTGAAGGATGAATTCCTTAGCTTGTCTTTAGGGATCTAACTAAAGCCTTGAACACTTCTACCTCTGATCCAATTTCATTTCCCATTCTATCTTATGTAGGAAAACTTCTCAATAAAATTAGAACTTGAAACCCCCACACACAAGATATACTCTTGCATAGACCTACATAACGATGCTATGTGACGATGGCTACATCCATGGTGGCAAAGGAAAAATGACGATTACATACATATATGACAATGAGGGAAAACAATAAGGTTTTGGTGGCTAGTCATAGAAGAAAGGTGAATCATTTTACATAATTTTTCTTAACTATGCTTTATGTTTGATGTAAACACATGTTTTTTCTACTCTTCAGAGACAATTGATTTAACGTATTTAGTGATCTTTATCTCTGATATTTGTAGATTAAAAAATATTAATAAAAATATTTACGTATTATAAAATTACAAAAAACATAAAAAAAAATTAGTAAAATTGTGATAATGCTAATTTTAAGTATAAATTATAATTTTATTCATATTATCAATTATAATTCTCTTAATCCAAATATCAACACTTTTTTATTTAAAATAAAAATATTAAAATTTAACAAAGCATAAAAATCCCATCCTACACATATAAAAATATTAATAAAAATATTTACGTATTATAAAATTACAAAAAACATAAAAATAAATTAGTAAAATTGTGATAATGCTAATTTTAAGTATAAATTATAATTTTATTCATATTATCAATTATAATTCTCTTAATCCAAATCTCAACACTTTTTTATTTAAAATAAACATATTAAAATTTAACAAAGCATAAAAATCCCATCCTACACATATACTTATAAATCATGAAAATAAATGTATAAATCATGAAAATAAATGATATACAACATTTACCAATATGGATATCAAATCAAATTCACCCTTTTTGTTTTGTTTTTTTGCAACTTTGTTGGATTGTGTTTTTAAGTCCATCCATATTATTATAAAAAAAATTGTTAATAATTAAATAATTAATATATATATATAATATTTTATTTAAACCCGATCAAATTTTACAAACTTAATAAATATAACATTATAAATACTATATTTATTATAAAATCATATTTTTCCTCACAATCACATCCTCATCTCACCCTCAACTTAACCTTTATATGCTTTAAAAAAAAAAAACTAAATTACATAACTTAAACAATAAATAGGATAGCAAATTGGTGAAATTGACAAATGCAAGTCTTCATCGATTAATATCAAAGTAAAATAATTTGGATAGCAACATTCGATGACTCTATTTGAGATCCATGCTGAGATTTTGTTATGTTATTTATATACCCACTAGTGCAAGAGAAAGAACTCTCATGTGAACAAAACAAAAACTCCATAACAATTTTATTTTATTTACAATTTCTATACAAACAAAATCAGTAATAAAAAATATTATTTAGTTTTCTCTTTATTAATTTACAATTTCTATATAAACAAAATCACAAATCAAAGATATTATTATGTTTTGTTTTGAATATTTCATTTTTATGTATATTATATATTTGTCATTTCATGATCGTGAAAGTATTGCTTACCATGTTGATACTATAATAGTTGTGACCCTCATATGTTCTCTATGGTTTGATGACCATTTTAATTATTATAAGATATTGTGTATGCATGCTTATTTAATAAAAATGGTTAATATAGGATATTTTTTTTTTTTTAAATAAAAAGGGGTAGTGCCTGTTATATTTCCATTTCTAAAGTACAAAATTCAAAACTGTGTGTGAGGCCAGCTGTCCCGCCTAAGCAGGAAACCGGGACAGCGTGGCTTCCATGTCCAAGTGTCATCCTRAAAGCATAGTTTGTAAAAAAAAGAYAGAGGTGGCGTCCTGCCCRAAGRAAACCAGGACCCATAGTTACAGCATGCATGCTGATTATTTTATCTAACGCTAAAACTGAAACTGACTGATAACATTGACTCCTATACCAAGACCAGAGACGGGTTGAGAGCATGAGGAAACCTTTGAGCTGCAATGCTAGTCCTGAAAGCCGGTGTGCCTCCATCTCGCCGGGAATGAATATGGGCGGGCGCACGTCGGGCACTGTTTCTTCGCTGAGGCTCGGGAGTGTGCCCCAAAAAACATATCCA
>JZKD02S1945355.1:243875-273952 GCA_000966675.3 Picea glauca | reverse complement strand
TTAAAATTACATTCCTCTTTTCACTACGAATTAACTTACTCAATTTTAAATATTTTTTTTAAATACTTTCAAATATAATTTTTTTTGAGAATTATTGCTTTACTACCTATTATTTAAATAAATAAGGTTGTGTGGCAGCTTAGTCCCTGCCGGGTTGAATTGGGAATAAATGCAGAGGGATGGGGGAAAAGTAGTGGGGACAGATGGAAATTTCAACGCAGATGTGGCAAGCAACATGAAGAACAGGTGGTATCTATGCAAGAAATGAGACATGTCCTCTAGAGTCCCATTTATTTTTTAAAACTATTTCTATTTGGAATTGGTTACAGTTAAGTAAAATTTACATAGAGCCGTATGTATATGTGCGAAATTCCAATCAAATAAACAAAATAAAAGGAGAATCAATATAAAAGGAGATAAAAAATAGTTTTATTTGGAATACATCAAAATATAATAGTTTGTTACATATTTATGGAAAAAATAATAGTTTGTTACATATTCCTAGAAATTTAAATGCATTTGTCATATAGACTGGGATTGGGGCTCCCACGGACCATAAGATAAATATGAGTTGTTTTTATATGTGCGAAATTCGAATCAAATAAACAAAATGTCTTGACATTCAACATAGTTGAAGATACAAATTTAGAAGCACATAAATATAAAAGGAGATAAAAAATAGTTTTATTTAGAATACATCAAAAAATAATAGTTTGTTACATATTCCTGGAAAAAATAATAGTTTGTTACATATTCCTAGAAAAAATAATAGTTTGTTACATATTCCTGGAAAAAATAATAGTTTGTTACATATTCCTAGAAAAATAAATAGTTTGTTACATATTCCTGGAAATTTAAATGTGTTTGTCATATAGACTGGGATTGGGGCTCTCGCGGACCATAAGATAAATATGTACAAGAAACAGGACTATGGAAATAAGAAGTGGGCGACAGTAGAATGCAATACTTGAAAAGAAGAAATTGGAAGGTATCAGTCTCTGGCTAGAGATTTCTATTCAGAAAAGGTGGAAAAATTGGATTTATAAACATAGCAGGATGTGATGAGTATAAACTTATAGGTATGGCACATATCATTCATTTTTCTATTTGCTTTCTTATGGATTTTTCTGTTGGCTTTCGTCTGTGACCCGCTTCAACTCCGCTTCAACTCCGTTTCAACGAATTCTTCAATGTAGCTTCTGAATGGGGCGACATTGATCTCATTCCAGATTTTTATGTTGAAAAATTCCTTTTCTAATTCGCTTAGATCAATAGAAATATTATGCAAATTCTGATGAATGTCTTCATTCTATACCGAATAGCCGACTAGCTAGTTGGTCATGTCATCTTCATCATATTCAAGAATGTTGTAAATTTTTTCTAAAGACAACGCCTTAAAAATATGAACTTGTTTATCAAAGGCTTGCTTGGTTAACATCAATGAGTTGACGATTAACTTGGGGTCTTGGAACTAATTGGTCCTTCTGGCTAAGTCTATTTTGTTTATCTTTGTGAATAATGTTTATTTCTTTGATATGGATTGTTCACATGATTGGACAATGAGATACAGGCTCTTCAACTTCTCTTTCTAACATGCTTCTAATTGAGTGATCTATCTTTTGGAGGGGAGATCATGTTGTCTTATTGTCGTGTTTGTCATGTTGTTGAAATGAAAGGACAAAGGGACGATTGTGTCCAAATAGAAACTTTCTTCATTTTTTAAATCCATCTGTAGATGTTTGAGCGAGTTATGTGCCCTCATTCCCAGAGAAACCATAGTTTGTGATGTTTCCCAGGATTCCGTAATCATTTCCATTATTTTCTTGATATTATTCTCCACATATCCTCTACACGATGCGAGGAGGTTGGAGGATCCTTTTAACTTGGCTGCAGGGGTAGCAGGCATGGTTATTGCCAAAGGACTGGAAAGAAATGGCATAGGAATCAAAGCTTCCTCCAATTCCTTGATCCGGTCCTTTAGTCTGGCATTTTCGGCCTCAATGAATACAATGGAATTACCAAGAGCATCCCTGGTTGCTCCGTGAAGTCCAGAGATTTGGGACGACCACATGTTCGCAAGGTCAACCTCTGAATGAGATTTTCCTTTCTTATTTTTTACATCTCTCTTTTCAATAATTATTTTTTTAGATTCGTTGTCAAAACAACGCTCTAGAATACAAAGGATTCATCTTCGTAAAAAAATTTGGTATCAAATATGTCCATTGGGAAATTATGATGGATCATGTTTCCTAGTTGATCAAGGTTGAAAAATATGCTATCCAGATTAGTGTCAAGTTCCACGTTGTCACTCCCAATTTTAGGCTCTTTTGCTTGCACTACAATTTTTTTTCTCTTCTTCTCTACGGGAAGCTTGTGAGAACTATCAATTTCAGGATGAGGAAGGTTGTTATCTCCTACTACATTTGAATAACTTTGGGTTACTTTGTTACTGTTGTAGTTCTGGTCCTCACGCCTAAAGATGTTCATTATATGTCCACAGAACTGTTGTCGAGTTGGTGTCATTTGTTTATGAGAACGTCTGTTTTCTCTAGACGATGCTTGAAATGAATAATTGGAGGGGATAATATAACCACGCGGAAATGTTGGTTCAATGTGTGTGAATGAGAAATCTCCTTGAGCTCTTCGCTCATTAATGATAATCTCTATGCATGTTGGATGATGAGTTGTTAGAAGTAAAGCTTAATTATTGCATACTTAGATGTGCAAAGGTGGCGAGTACATAAAAGAACAATTATGGATTGAAGGTTTCATGAATGAGCCAAGCCGACGACATGATAATGACATTCCATGGTATTTAAACTTAACAGTCTCAAGGGATAAAAAAACCCTTCGCAAATCTTGGCTTAATGCATATTAATGGCAGATCTTCTCGAGCCTTCACTCATCAATTACAATGTATATGGTTTTGTTTCTTGCATGATGAGCTATTAGCATTAAATATTACTAATTTCATATTTCTAAAGAAGACCATTAATACACATTAAATCGAGATTTGCGAAGGGTTTTTTTATCCCTTGCGACTGTTAATTTCAAATACCATGGAATGTCATTCACACATCATCGTCTTGGATCGTTCATGAAACCTTCAATCCTTAATTGTTCTTTTTCATACCCTCCACCTTCGCACATATAAGTATGCAATAATTGAGCTTTACTTCTAACAACTCATCATCCAGCATGCATAGAGATTGTCATTAATGAGCAAACAGCTCGAGGAGATTTTCCATTCACACACATTGAACCAACATTTCTATGCAGTTATATTATCCCCTCTAATTATTCATTTCAAGCATCGTCTAGAGCAAACAAACGTTCTCATAAACTAATGGCACCAGCTCGACAATATTTTTGTGGACATACAATGTGTGTGTGTGTGTGTGTGTGTGTGTGTGTGTGTGTGTGTGTGTGTGTATGTATATGTATATGTATATGTATATGTATATGTATTTATGTATGTATGTATGTATGTATGTATACATGTGTGTGTGTGACAGAGACGAGGAAGAGCAAGCAAGGAATGGCCAAGTATGAAAAGCAGTCGGACTGGCTTAAAAATAGGTTTACAGGAGATAATGAGAGGTGAGTGTCGAATCGTCAAATTGAATAACTTAGAATGTTTGACTGGAAAACACGTAAAACGGAAGAGGGCATAATGGTGCAGTTCAGCGGACGGTTTGTATATTTGCGGAATTCTGGGAAAGTGGCAAAGTATGGAATAGGGAAACGGTCGGTCGGGCTCGTTTTCAGAATTAGGGATTGAATTTTTTTTGAATGGGCCAACCCGAGGTCGTGCGAATGACATTCAATGGTGTTTGAAATTAACACTCGAAAGGATAATATAACCGTCCAGAAATATTGGTTTAATGTGTATTAATGGTAGATATCCGCAAATCTTGGTTTACCATTAAACTATCTTTTTAATTATAGATAAGACTCTTTTAAAAGTGCAATCAAGGAATGGCCAAGTCTGAAAAGAGGTCGCACATGTTTCAAAATAGGGTTATAGGGGATTCTCAGTAGAGGTGAGGGCCAACGATCAAATTTTATGTGTCGGAAATTTTAACTACAAAATGCGTAAAAGAGAAGAGTGCAAGCAAGGAATGGCCAAATATGAAAAGCGGTCGGATGGGTTTCAAAATAGGGTTAAAGGGGATTGTTAGTAGAGGTGAAGGTCGACGTTCAAATTTTATGTATGGGAAATTTTGACTGAAAAATGCGTAAAAGGGAAGAGTGCATGGTGGGGCGGGCCAGCGACCGATTGTATATTTGTGAAATTGTGCGTGTTGTTTGCATGTCGTGCATAGACATTTTTCAAAAAAAGAGTAATACATACTAAATATGTACTTCTATAAAGTATGGGCATTATATTTTATAGAGCATGTACGGATCTTGCATTCCATACTTAGCCACTTTTTGGATCACGGGTTCTTGGGCTAGTAGGCTCAAAATTGGGCCTCTATTGTTTCGTTCCCTACAAATAGCACCCAGAATTCCACGATATACAAATTGACAAGCGGACTTGCGGGCTGGCTGGCTCAACATTGCACTTCTATTGTTCTGTATCCTCCAAACAACACTCAGATTTCTGTGATATACAAATTGATAGGAAGACTCCAGGGCTAGCGAGCTCAAGATTGTGATTGTTTACGGATGATGATCCCTATCAACTATCTAACAGTATCTAAAAACATTATTTTCAATACTAAATTATTAATATTAAATATTGATATTGTACAATTCTACGATATACAAATTGACAAGCGGACATGCAGGCTAGTTGGCTCAACATTGCAGTTCTATTGTGATATGTCCTCCAAACAACACTTAGAGTTCTGTGATATACAAATTGACAGTTAGACTCCAAGGCTGACAAGCTCAAGATTTCAATTGTTTATGGATGGTGATCCCTATCAACTATCTAACATTATCTAAAAACATTATTTTCAATACTAAATTATTAATATTAAATATTGATATTGTACAATTTAATTAGACAAAAAAATTTGTACAATATGAAACGAGGAAGCGGTCGGTCGGGTTGGTGATATAAAAGTAAGTGAAATCTGAAGACGTGAATCTGCCAACTTCTGCACCTAGAGATTTTCCGAAAAACGAGTAATTCATACTAAATATGTACTTTTATAAAGTATGGACATGAGATTTTTTAGAGCATGTACAGATCCCGCATTCCATACTTAGCTACTTTTTGGATCGCGGGTTCTCGGGCTGGTGGACTCAAAATTGGGCCTCTATTGTTCCGTGTCCTACAAATAGCACCCATAGTTCTACGATATACAAATTGGCAGACGAACTTGCGGGCTGGATGGCTCAACATTGCACTTCTATTGTTATGTGTCCTCCAAACAACGCTCGAAGTTCTGCAATATACAAATTGACAAACGGACTCCAGGGCTAGCAGACTCAAGATTATGATTGTTTATGGATGGTGATCTCTATCAACTATCTAACATTATCTAAAAACATTATTTTCAATACTAAATTATTAATATTAAATATTGATATTGTACAATTTAATTAGACAAAAATGTTTGTACAATATGAAACGGGGAAGCATTCGGTCGGGTTGGTGATATGAAAGTAAGTGAAATCTAAAGACGTGAATCCACCAACTTTCACACCTAGAAATTTTCTAAAAAACGAGTAATACATACTAAATATGTACTTTTATTTTTGGATCACAGGTTCTCGGCTGGTGGGCTCAAAATTGGGCCTCTATTGTTCTGTGCCCTACAAATAGCACTCAAAGTTTCGTGATATACAAATTGACAGGTGGACTTGTGGGTTGGTTGGCTCAACAGTGCACTTCTATTGTTCAGTGTCCTCCAAACAACACTCAGAGTTTCGTGATGTACAAATTCATAGACGGAATCTAGGGATGGAGGGCTCAAGATTACGAATGTTTATGGATGGTGATCCCTATCAACTATCTAACATTATCTAAAAACATTATTTTCAATACTAAATTATTAATATTAAATATTGATATTATACAATTTAATTAGACAAAAAAGTTTGTACAATATGAAATGGGGAAGTGGTCGGTCGGGCTGGTGATATAAAAGTAAGTGAAAACTGAAAACATGAATCCTCCAACTTCTACACCTAGAAATGTTTCGAGAAACGAGTAATACATACTAAATATGTAGTTTTATAAAGTATGGACATGAGATTTTATAGAGCATGTACGGATCTCGCATTCCACACCTAACCATTTTTTGGCTCCCAGGTTCTGGGCTTGGCGGGCTCAAAATTGGGCCTCTAATGTTCTGTGTCCTACAAATAGAACCCATAGTTCTGCGATATACAAATTGATAGGTGGACTTGCAGGCTGGTTGGCTCAACATTGCACTTCTATTGTTTCGTGTCCTCCAAACAACACTCGGAGTTCTACGATATACAAATTGAAAAATGGACTCCAAGGCTGGCAGACTCAAGATTGTGATTGTTTACGGATGTTGATCCCTATCAACTTTCTAACATTATCTAAGAACATTATTTTCAATATTAAACTATTAATATTAAATATTGATATTGTACAATTTAATTACATAAAATTATTAAAGGATGTTAAATATCTTATTTAAAAGAAAAACCCGTGTATTCAGAAACTCGCAATCCAAAAATTTTCTACAATATGAAATGGGGAAGTGGTCATTCGGTTTGGTGATAAAAAAGTAAGTGGAAATCTGAACACGTGTGTCCGCCAACTTCCACACCTAGAACTTTTCCGAGAAACGAGTAATACATAATAAATATGTATTTTATAAAGTATGGACATGACATTTTATAGAGAATGTACGGATTCCTCATTCCATACTTAGCCACTTTTTGGATCGCAGGTTCTCGGGCTGGCGGGCTAAAAATTGGGCTTCTATTGTTCAGTGTCTGAAAAATAGCACCTAGAGTTCTGCGATATACAAATTGACAGGCGGACTTGCGGGCTGGCTGGCTCAACATTGCACTTCTATTGTTCCCTGTCCTCCAAACAATAATCGAAGTTCCATGATATACAAATTGACAGACGAACTCTAGGACTGGTGGGCTCAAGATTGTGATTGTTATCGATGGTCATCCCTATCAACTATCTAACATTATTTTCAAATACTCAATTATTAATATTAAATATTGATATTGTACAATTTAATTACATAAAATTATTAAAGGACGTGAAATCTCTTATTTTCAAAAAAATGAAGGAAACAAAACAAAGTTTTTTTAAATTCTATCACCGCAAGCATAACAATGACCAATTTGAATTTTAAGGACCTCTTGTTGATATAATAGTGCAATTGGACTTCGCACAATATACATTCGTTTATTTCAAATTATTCCAGGAGATTAATTTTTCCAAGTTCATCGATCAAGGAAAAGTGCTAAAACAAGCCACATACTACATTTACGTCACAACACCATACAAATTGACAGGCGGACTTGCAGGCTAGATGGCTAAAAAATTGCAAAGAAAACATGTCGCATCATTGGTTTTCTCTTACATCTGGTATATGTTCCCACGAGAAAATAACCGGGGCCATGGGATATATGGGGTTTGCTGCCATGCTTCCCATTTTTTGACCGAACAATATTATGCGCATGCAATCTCAAGTACTTGATTCCGATGAACATTCATTTGGGTGTTGAAGAAATATTACAGAGACACATGAGATATTTTTGTTTCCTGCCAAAGCTTCATATGTTTTTTTTTTATTGGTTTTTTTTTTTCTTCTTCTTCGTTCGATATGCAATATTGCATTTTCCTCATTATGGTAAATTTGTTGTGTATTTGAAATTCACATAGCAAGCATACCTTAGGTAGACATTGTTCTCATTTAATGTAGACATTGCTTGCCTTTTTCTGTAGGTATGCTTCATAAGACAATTCTACCAGCCTAGGAAGCACATCTTGTAACATAGGCTGCCTAATTGTACAATGCACGGTTTTGTTTCCCACGGTTTAGATGGCAGAATTGAGGCAATGTCCATATATATATGGTCATTTTCTGCCACATCACAAACAATCAATCGTATCATCACTTATCAAAGCGAAACAGAAGCAGGCGAGTTGCATTTTGCACATAAAAGCTCAAAGGGGGTCGAGTATGCATTCGCTTCAACCAAAAAACATTCAACCTAGAAACACAAGCATAGGAATTAATACATTGAACAATATAATACACAACTTCACCCGCCCCCACCCCCCTTAAAGAAAAAAAAAAAAAAAAAAAAAAACAAGCCGCAGAAATTTGGTGAAGGCTATTTGTATAAGAAAAGTGAGGATGATTATGTGGATGTATACACACAATAGTTATAGAGCTAGTTAGTTTCTTCAGATCCTGTACTATGTATGCTCACAACTCTGTTACAAATGTTGCTTGGGTTGTGCGAAAGATCCTTTCTCTAACATCCATTTTCTTTGTTATATTTTTGAAGATCATAAGTGGAAACTTCCCTTTATGCAATTGTTGTTCCATTGACGAAAAACAAATTTGAATAGGTATCGAACAATTGCAGCTGCAACATGGAACAGTGCAATATTTGTGTAACTTACCTGAGATACATGCACATGTGAAAGTAAAGGACAAAACTAGATATGGAAAATGGTATCATTGCCTTGTCCCTGTCTGACTCTCCATCCTTTATATGGAGAATGTGTTGGGATCCAAGTTTTCTCGCCAGTGTGACAGTTGCGCCAATGGTTCCTATTGGGTAAATATCACTACTCTGTGTAAGCTGGCTAATAGTTGCGTCCGGGACGAAACAACATTCTTAACAAACAATGAGAATTTTTTCCACAATACTTGTTTCGTTGAGAGAAATAATCTGATCACAATCACCATGATCATACACAGTTTTGGGAAATATATTAAAATTTGTAATGGATATCTCATTACCTGGCAATATCGTTTCTACATATTTATGGACAAGATGTGCAGGAATAGTCAGTGTGACTATCATCACGGCGTCCTTCTATGTCATGTTGCACATAATGGATCTATTTTTGTTTTCCTTGTCCAAATAGGTGCTATCGACAACCATTATGTCCCTGATGAACACTTGTCCAGTTTGGCGGATGTTCAAGCCCTCTATTGATAGTACTTTGGGTGTTACAACTGTAGACCTGGTGACAATTTTTGAATAGGAAAACTAAATTGAATGGTAGTATGATTTTTTTTTTTGTATTCTTTTTTCACTGGCATAAATCTATAAGTAGACGCATAGCTTTGAAAAACTATGGAGCTAGAGTTTTGCAACCACACCTCTTAGTCTGTGGAACCTGCGCTATGTTCAACATCTCGCTTGTACTTGTTGATACTTCTTGTGAACTGCAAAAATAAAATATTTTGGTTTTGGTTTTCCATGGAAAACCACCCAGATATGCTTCCAGACATGGAAATATAATTTTGCAGTACCTTTGTTGTACATATCATATCTCAAGTACAAGACAAATTGTATTGTGGTCACACCAGTCTATGTAGAGGATAAAGAGCATGTATTGTCATATGGGCACATTTCACCATACATGGTTTATAAGTGCAGCTTGCATATGTTTTATTTTAACAAAAAAAATAGCGGATATTGCAATTTCTCATGTACTTCTCGAACTATTTTTCATGCAACTATTTTCTATCATGTCAACACTGAAGCACAAACAAAATCTCACAACAGAACATATATCAACCTTGCTAGATAAGGAAAATAACACAACCGCATGTCCACTTGTGGGTGCAGGGGCTGAACACCGTAAAGCGCCCAAAAAGTAATAATAATACATAAAAAAAATAGCTCCAACTGTCGACGCAGGACCCCAACCCTGCAAAGCCGAAGAAAACAAAAGAAAACAACAAGCACCAAACTAGCAAGAAAGCAAAAACATGCCAAACCACAGCCTCAGAGCCCCAAATCATAAACCTGAGCCAAACAAAAACAACCAGCAATCGATGAACCAACGAACCAACGAACAAGCAACAACCACCAAACCGGTAAACAACATATGTATCTCTAATGATTGTGAAACTGGAACCGAAGAACAGAAGGAACCATAAACATATGACGAGCATGCCAGTAGAAATAAGAAAACATTCTTACTTGCAAACTGCAAACACTGAACAACAAAGAAGGAATAGAAAATGAAACTATGGCATGGAAACTTACTTAGAAATGATGAAAGGCAGAAGCGCAGGTCGAATTGTGAACCAAACATCAATAACAAGAAGCAATCGACGAGTTAGTGAAGAAGAAGGACTCACTGAACCAGTAAACAATGTATATAGCTTCAACGATGATGAAATTGCATTGCAAGGCTAGAAGAAGGATGAAACATAGAATGCCTATTCAACTGGCAGTGGACAACAATACTGTCCAAAATCACTGCAACATTGTATGGAAAATTTCGAGGAAAAATATACTCCGAGAAGCATGTTTAGATAAACATTTAAGCCTGTCAGGCTGCCTAAGGGCCTCGTGGTATGCAAATATTTAAATTGGCAGGACTGTTGGAGGACCTCGCATCATGTAAACATTTAAGTTGTCAGGCCTATTTAAGCACCTCAAAAAAAGTGTCCATACATTTCAATACAAATACAAAGGAGTAATAATAATAATAGTAGTAGCACAAATAAAATAAAAAATCAAAATACAAGGTTATAAACTTTGGAATTATTGATCACTATAAACCTTGGATATATAAACATTTCAATATGATTAGTACAAATAAAAAAAAACATCGTATATGATCTAAGACAATGCTAGCTTAAAATGCTAAGACAAACATTCAAACTAATGCTAGCATTAATCCACCTTAGTGCAATGCATAGGAAAATATATGATTCAAAAAGACCGTATACGATCAAATAATTTTGATATGCCAACATGTATAACATTGGGAATAGTGAAGCCGACAATAAGACCTCCAATCTGTTATCCAATCAGATCATGACATATATGGTACTTTTTATTATATAAAAATCAATGTTTTTAGTTCCCTAGTTCCAACAATAGATATTATGGAAATATTTGTGGTCAAAGGACAAACTAATATGAAGTCAATGAATTATCGATCGCTATAGTCCTTCTATGCCTTCAATAGGGACTAATAAGAATAAACACATAAATGAGGTCAATTTTCAAATAATAAGAAACACATAGATGAGGTCAATTTTTCAAATAGGTTTTAATATCGAATGTTGAATCTCTTTTATAATACAAAACTTTGATGATATTTATGGAAAAAGTTCAATGGGATCTATTATTTAAAATTTTAAAGTTTTAGCAACTTTATGAAACTTAATTGATGATGATGATGATGATTAACATCTATTGAGATTAATTGGTCTATCAAACTTTAAGAATGTAAGAAATTACTTCGATTTCTTTAAAATTGTATTTCTATGCTAAAAGAAAATTGAGAAAAGCGTTCCAAGATCACCATAGTTTTGATGACTTAGGAGGTTAGGAAGGTCTATACTATGGAAAATATTTTTTAAATTGGGATTTAATATGGGTATAGGAAAGGAAATCTAAAAGGAAATGTTTTTCATCTTCTACACTATTAGTGTCACAAAGATGATAGATTCTTTCATCTCATGGTGTTTTGGGAATTGTCCAACGTCCAATTTCACTATGTAGCTCGTGAGAGTTTGTTCTTATTTTAGCAATCTTGATTTTCTTCTTTGCACTTCTCAAAACTAAGAGGTACTTTTGATCTTTTAAATTAGGGTTGACCACCTCCTTGTAGTATCTTAATTTCTTTTTATCAACTAATTCTTTATCACACCACATATTCTCCTTAAATTTAGAAGTGATAATATTTGTAATATTATCAGTATTTTGCATGATGGCTTCTTCAAGTATTCCCCAATGATTTATCCAAGGTTTGACATCTTTACTCCATCCCCGCTTGAGCCGCTGGTAGTTTTGGTCAAATTTTGAAGCAATTTTGGGGAGCCTCTTATCATCCATGTTGTTTATATTGTTCTTGTAAGTTAGGTATCTAATCATAACAATGTTCTCAATGGGGGAAATTCTTTCTTCTATGAGGAGGATATGATAGATTGTATCACCCTTATGTTTTAGATTATAAGTTATAAAATTCTTTTGGATCTGTTCTATCTTTCTGCAATATTCTCTAGATATACTACAAACCCAAAATTCACATCCATATAAGATAACCATAGTGATGAGAGTGTGAAAGAGGAGTTTTTTTCATCCCAAAGCCAAAGGTATGTTGATTTACAATTGTTTTCAAGACCATAATAATTTTTCCACCCTCCATTTATCAATTTTTCAATGTTATAGTTCCAATTGAGCTTGTAGTGGATATCGATTCCAAGATATTTATATGAAGGAACTTCCTCCAACTATTCTTGTCATAAACAAAAGTATCATAGGTTATCCTTTCAGATATAATCATTATAACCTTTGTTTTTTCAGTGTTCATAGTCATTCCCATGCTAGAGCATAAGTCCATGAGGATTATTAGTTGTTTACCCAGGTCATAGGGACTCTTCGCCATAATAAAAATATCTAAAGGATGAATAAAGAGGAGGATGACTATACTAGTGAGATTCGGGCCAACACAACCTACATCCTACAAACAATCTTCTAACGTATCAATATAGATGCTAAAACGGGTAGGGGATAGGGGAAAACCTTGCTTGACTCCTATATTACAATTAGCTTCCTCTGACAAACCCTTAGTGTTCCTAAACCTGAAAATAAATTTTTCATATATCCTTATCACAACAACTCTTAACTTTAAAGGGACTTTAAACTCTTCTAACCTATTCTAGAGGTTAGTCCTGAGAACAGTGTCAAAAGATTTTCTAAAATCAATGAAACAAAAAAGGATATCATTTTTATCATTACAACACTCCTATGCAATGATCCTAAATGTAACAAGGTGGTCCATAGTGGAATGGTAGCCTATAAACTCAACCTGTCCTCTAGCTCTTTTTCCATGGATTTCTAGACATATACCTATCTTCGTTTCCAAAATACTTCCATAAAGATTAGCTAAAATGGGGTTAATCATAATGGTCCTATGATTAGATGGATTTCTTTTATCCCTACTTTTGAAAATATGTACTATAAAATATTCATCCCTAAATTAGGAGTAATCTTTATCCCTACATGAACTATAAAAGATTCATCAGAAAATGAAGCACAAAGACAGGAGGAGCATCACCTCAAGGGGAGTATAATCTTAGGGGGAGCAAAGAAATATCCCTTCTTTCATTTTTGTCAAAGGGGGAGGAAAAGCAATAAAATTCAAGCTATAAAACTCAAAAAGAGGGATAATATAGCGAAAGGAAATTTACTGTGTTGTCATCATTGCCAAAGGGAGAGATTGTTGGAAGTCTGGTTGTCAATGATGTCAACAGTGCGCAGGACAAAATATTAGAGAAATAGTGCTACATCTCACAAGACACAAGATAAAAAAAAACATTGCATTGCGTAGAACACAAGCTCAGAGAAAAAGTGCCACATTGCATAGGACACAAGCTCAAAAAAATAGTGTTGCATCATGTAGAGATTGCGCATAACACAAGCTTAGACAAATAGTGTTGCATCGTGCAGAGATCGTGCAATACGCAAGATCATAAAAATAACATTGCATTGCACAAAGATTGTGCAAGACACAAGCTCAAAGAAATAGTGTTGCATTGTGCAGAGATCATTCAGGCCGCAAGCTTAGGAGAAATCACATTGCATTGTGTAGGACACAACCTCAGAGAAATAGCGTTGCATCGCACAGAAATCGTGCAAGATGCAAGAACAAGAGAAATAGTGCTGCATCACACAGAGATAATGCAGGACACAAGATTAGGAGAAATAGTGTTGCATCACACAGAGATCGCGCATGAAGTAAGATCAACAGGAATAGCGTTGCATTGTGTAGAGATCGAACCATTGAAAATTATTCTAGATCAACAATGATAGATGTACTGCGCTTCGTCCACCTAACCTATCGCGCGCGACATGGAAGTAGTATTAAAACCACATTGTTGAGTCCCCTATTACGTGTGACATGGAAAACGGTAAGTGGTAATGTAACCAACAGATGTTGGTCAACACACCTGATGACCTACTTAGCAGATTTGTCTCGTCAGTTTGGACAAACAAAACTCCAAAACTCCAAAAAAATTGGGACATGAGAGGCACAGCCCCATTGCGACAAGTTTCGAGACAAGAAAGGCACAAACCCATTGTGACAAGTTCTGAGACACAAGAGGCGCAACTCATTGTGAAAAGTTCCAAGACACAAGAGGCACAACATCATTGCAACAATATTTCGAGACACGAGAGGCATAGCCCCATTGCGACAAGTTCCAAGACACAAGAGGCGCATCTCATTGTGACAAGTTTCAAGACACGAAAGGCGCAACACTATTACGAAACATTTTTGAGGTATGAGAGGCACAACCCCATTACGAAAAGTTTTGAGACACAAGAGGCACAACTCATTATGACAATTTTTGAGACACAAAAGAAGCAACACCATTGCGACAATTTTTCGAGGCACGAAATACACATCCCCATTGTGACTTAAGCCACAATTGTTTCCCTAAGTGAAATGCCCTAGAAATGGGTTGAAGGAAGCACCTTCCCAAGACAATCAGGCATGGAAATCAAATATCAATATTGAATCTTGATTGATCCAATGATAGTCGAGTTTCAACGAAACTATAACATTGTGTAATTGTGAAAGTGTTAGTCTTAGCCATATTTTTTTAAGAGTTTCTCATATCGACCATTCCATAATGCAGATTGACATAAGAAAGAACTAAACTTAATTAATTTAAAGAGGATTTGAAATTCTATTCAAGATAATGTCAATACCAACCTATTATTATTGAAGAGGCACATTGATTCATTGAAGAGACACAATGGTTTAGTAATGCACATTGTTTGGTAAGATATATAAACCCATCATAATGAAGAATGAAAGTGTGACTCGGGGAGATATCTGAGTATATGTCACCTGAAGCAAAGTCACATGAATAAATTGCAGATCAAAACTGTGTAGTTAGGGTGGAAGGGAGGAGCTAGGAAAGACTGTAGTCCTCTTCAAATAGAAGCCTGGAAAAACCATGGGGTCGGTGCCTCCTTTCAAGTTGGTGCTTGAAGAATTCAGGGGATGGAGCCTCCTTTCAAGTTGGTGCTTGAAGAAATAGGAAGTTGCAATTTCCTTGAGTAGGTTCTCATAAAAGGAAGGGGATATGTGTCTCTTAGAGTTTGTGCTCTTAAAAGCATTGATTTCCTTCACAATCACAACTTGTTGTTATATAAACATTGTAATTCTTATCAATGATAAATAATTAATTGTTTTTAAATTCATTATTAATTTATTGATGTGGTTGAAAAATAAAAACAAAACCTACTAAATTGAATAAAAGTAATACGAATTCACCCCCTCTCAGTATTTCCAACATTTACAACATTTACCTTATATAATCATTTATTTAAGTTTATATAGCTCAACACCCATCATTATAACTACACATTTACAACTTATACATACTCTAATTCAACACCTTCCAAAATCAACTTAAGATATTTCTATTAATATCCTACTGTATAACAACAAAAATGAAACTTCACATTCTTTTACTTTCATCATGGAATTCACATATGAGCTTAAAAATTCACCACATGATACCTTCATATTACATGAGCTCTCTAACAATATATATTCATTGTTTGGTTGTGGGACCACACAAATTCATGTTTGAGATTGGTTTTGGCATGATATTCATAATTCCCCTTGGCTTGGCATAAAACAAAAACATTACATGTCAAAGCGTGAAGCAAGGTGGGAGGTTGAGTCCAAGGGTCCACTCATATGCAAGTTAATGAAGCTTTCCAGAGTTCCAAGTGGCAGAAGAGGTTGAGTACCCCACACTCAACCCTTGAACTAATCACCCTCCAATCCATTGCCACAAACCTCTCTTTTCCTAATCCAATTTAGCATTATTTCAGTTTTCCGTATGCTTTTCTTTTTTATTAGTTAGTGTGGAAACTAGTTCTTTATCTTCTATTTTCTCTCATCTTCTTTAATATTTTTTAATTGTGGAAAATTTCACGGTATTATAATGTAAACTTTGTTATGGGAGTTTGTCATCAAAATCTGATTTAATAATAATCTAATTTTAAGGTTATGATCAAGCTAGACACTAAATTGGTGTATGAGATCCCTTTGTTTGTGGGACAAGGGGTCTCTCCCATGCAATAATTTGACTTCTAAAATCGACGGAGGTATACATATCCTATCCCCTTTAGATTTGAACTTGTAACTTCTTAAGAAAAAACACATATTCTTAACCATTAAACCCACTTATACTATAATAATGAGTTTTCCAATTTTTCATAAAATTACATATCAAAACCACTTTATAAAAAAACATTTATCACAACTTACCAAATTTACACCATACTAACCTATTATAATATAATTTTTTTTCTTTTAGAGAAAATAAAAAAACTACTCTATAACTTTATTATTTCAATAATGGCATAGAATATATCTTTCCATTTCAACGGATGTAAAAAATAATTGTGAAATTCAAAGGATAGGGAGTGACAAATATTGCTCATTAATATGGATAAATTTCGATGATGTATAAACTCCTTTTCATTTCCAACCGATTTAAAAAAGCAAAATAAGTGTGGATTTCAGTTCATAGGGAGTGCCATATCTACTATGTTTAATATTTAATTTTTGTTTACGATTTAAAAGTTAGAGTAATTGTCATTTTTTTTTAACAATTAGTCATTTAAATTTATTTACTTGTGTTGAGAAGAGTTAAATTTATTGAATGTTGAGAAGGGAATTTTTAATTTAAATTTATTGAATGGGGAGAAGAGTCAAATTTTTTAAACAAAATTTTCATTTTTTTTTAAATTTAATTTAATAAAAATCAAATTTATTTAAAAAATAATAATAACCCATAAAATACTAACTTATATCAAAGTTATTTAAAAAATTTATAATAATAATACATTTTTTTTTAATTTGAATTTAATAAAAAATCAAATCTGTATTTTAATTAATTTGAATTTAATAAAAAAACAAATCCTTATTTTAAAATATAACAAATTCATAAAATATTAACATATATCAAAGTTATTTAAAATATTATGACAATAATACAGATTTCTTTTAATGCAATAATCTTTGTAGAGGATAAAAAAAAAACTAAAACTAAATTTAAATTGTATTTGAATCTGTGTAATCAACCTTCGAGTGTTATATACTTCAACAAAATTATACGCCAAGAAGTATGTATATGCAACAAACAATATCTTTTTTCTTTAATTAATTAATTTTTTATTTTTTTTTTTCATAAAAAATATCAACTTATATTAGAATATAGGTTTGTGATACTACAAGAGTTAACTGAGAAATACACCACTAACCATAGTATTCACTATCCTACAGTCCATTCTCTACAAAACCTCACTGAGAAAAAACAACAAAGCTTTAGAAGGGTAAGGCCAAAAAATTAGAGAGTCTGGATCTATACATCCGAGAAAATATCCCAAGTATTAGGAATAAGAAAAATCCAAAAGTAAACACCCTGAGAAGAAGGCATTAAAATGTTGAGTGGCTAAATAGTGAACAAGGGGGCCAATCCAAAAATTACATAAGAAAATCAAAACATCCTTAGAGCAAGACAACACATGCTTCAAAAAAGATAGGACGTGGATATCCAAACATAGTTTCTCCCATCCACTTCTTCAGAGACCATAGATCCCACTTCCTGACGGAGAGCCCGCTTTGACAGTGCATCTGCAATAGAGTTATAATCCATGTATACATGAGATACAGTGAGAACATAGAAAGTCTACTCGAGCTACCTTATTTTCCTCATCCAGAACATTAAACCCACCACCTAGATGTAGGCTTTGGAGTTGAACCAGTCCACCACAATCTTAGAGTCACCAAATATTTTCAAACTATCTATATTTCTAGAATGTGCCATATGCAATAGAAACCACAGGGCCATAAGCTCTCCTCTTGTATTTGTTCATTTTCCACACATAAGGCTCACTTTTAAAGTGAAGTTTGTAGGAAGTAGGATGACTTCCCCAACCCCACAGCTATCGCCATCTCCCCGAGAAGCTCCATCGAAATAACCCACTAACATCTGCACTATCCTCCTTGGAGGAAAACAGGTCACTCTTGGGGACCTATCTCCTTTATTGCTCCCTTCTAGATAGGAATCTATGGCTTTATTTTTTATCACCAATGTAGATTTTCCTCATTCTCAAACATCACTGAATTTCTTTATTTCCAAATCTCCGAGCACATAAACAAATGTAGTTCTTTCCATTCTCTAGCTTTTGTTAACCAATATTTTAAACTATCTTGAAGATTAGTTTTCTCCCAAGTGTCAATCAAAGATAGATCAAACCTTATGAGGCTCCAAACTTGTTTTGCAAAAGAACAGTCCACTGTAAGGTGTCTGACTGTTTCAGCCGAGGAAAGACACAAAAGACAAATATTTGGTCCTATACCTCCCCTCTTCAAAAAATTGTCACTAGCCAGTATTTTGTTCTCCAACATCAACTAGGTGAATAGTAAAATATTCAAAGGAGCCTTCTCATGCCATAAATCCTTAAACCGCTTCTTATGGATGTGAGCTTGCATTTTGAAAACAAAAGCTTCATAGGCCCCCTTTCCTGAAACTTTCCCTTCCTTTCCATCCTAGGACCAGACTAGAGAATCACGCTCCGAGGATAGTGAGTAGCCACAATATCCCAAGCCCGAGGCGTACCTGTCCCATTCCACCTGCCAACCTCCCCTCAAGTCTAATTGGGTCGTTGAACTCCAGTTCTAGACTAAAGGGCTAGTCTCATCCACTGACCCAATATGCGACAAGATGTGAAAACGTTTGAGATGAAGTTCCCTTCTCATGCCTTCTGACAATTTGTAAAAATTTGTTGCTCCCACCAAAGGGTCCTCCCCTAATCTGATGTCCCGACCATCCCCAGGGATCCAAGCCAACTAGTATTTTATCACACACAAGGATTCCATCATTTCTCTCCAGGTATTGGAGATTTTCCTTGGACCCCTTACTCAAGTTTGATCCATTCCAACACCTCACTCTCTTTTAATTATTTTCATTTTATGACTTCCTACCAAAGACTAGGAGTAAATAGACATCTCCACAAGATTTTGACAGCCAATTCCTTCCCAAATAGGTGGATATTTTTAATGCCCCAACCCTCGTAAGACTTAGGACTGGAAATAGTATCCCACTTAGAAAGATGGATACCCCCTCTCATTTTTCTTCATAATCATAGGAAATGAAATACACACTGCCTAATATTAACCAACACATGTACTGGAATTTTAGCCAGAGTAAGCCAGTATACCGGGAAATTTTCTCGGACCGATTTAGCCATAATATATCTACCCCCTAGTGAGAGCCACCTGTTACTCCAGTTACCAATCTTCTTCTCAAATTTAGTTAGAAGCCAATTCCAGTCACTTTTAAGATAGTTACACGGTTTAAGAAAATAGCCAAGATACTTAAAACCCGACTCCATCTTCTTAACCTTATATGGTAACAACTGTTGAATCCAATTCAATATGGGCTCCTCCATGGGCTTGATAGAACATAGACTTTTCCATGCTAAAAATCATTCCAGTAGCCGCGCTAAAGAGTTCCAGGATTTCCTTGAAAGTCATCCATTTCCATGAAGATCTATAGAAATCTTCACACCACTCAATCTCCCATCGAGGCATGATTGTTTAATGAGCAAACTAAGGCCTTCAACTATCAATATTAACAACAGTGGAAACAATGGGGCATCCTTGTATGATCCCATGGGTGATTTTAAAGAAATCAGTAGGTCCCCCATTAATAAGAACAACAAAGTTTGCAGAGCTAATGCAACCCATCATCCAATTAGTAGAGGCCAAACTCAGACCAATGTGGAGTAAGACCAATCTAAGAAAGTCCTAGTTTACTCAATCATATGCCTTCTTCAAGTCTAATTTAAGAACCATAGCCCTCACTTTCTTAACTTTTATAGAGTGGGTGCACTCTTTTGCTACCCCAATAGCATCTAAAATTTGCATGCCATCCAAAAAACCGAACTATTCTTTTGAGATCAAATTGGATAAAGCAGGTTTGATCCTATTATTGATGATCTTAGAGATAAGTTTGTATACCAAGTTACAGAGTGATATAGGCATAAAGTCAAAAAAATTGGCAGGCTTGTCAGTCTTTGGAATAAGGGTAATGAATGTAGAATTCAACCCACCAATAACCACACCAATTATTCTAGACTCTTCAACCGCCCCTCTTAAAGTCTCACCCAGAATGTCGAAGAACTCTAAGAAGAATTCTATAGTCCAGCCATCAAGGCCTAGACTCTTAGAATTTTTTAAGTCTTCTAAAACCTTCTTGATCTCATCTAGAGTAACCTAAGATACCACTATTCTTGCTACCTCTTCCAAGAAGAATCTAGGGTATCTTCTTACCACATTTAGTTGATTAATTATGGACATATTTCATTGCTCTGAATATAGATCTTTAAAATACCCCATCGCAACTTGATATAAATTTTTCTGACTTGTGTGAACTCTTCCTTCCCCATCCATTGTTATTGGATAAATTAGTAGGTGCGGACAACAACTAATCTCTCTAGATCCACCTGGATCTCGAAAAAAACACGAAAGGACATGGCACTTTCCTTAGGCTCTAATAATCGAATTTACTACTACACAAAAGACAAGAGACATACCTTTAAATGTCACTTCCTTATGTCTTTGTTGTTCCTATTTCGCTCCGATGCTCTTGTGATACTGATCCTGCAGTGAAAAACAAACCAACCAAAGTGAAAGTATATTCAATGAAAACCTATGCATATATCAAGGAATTATGCAATAAAATAAAGATAATTCTATGGGAAAGAAACATGCCACTGTATTATATTAAATAATAGGAAGAGAGATTACAACCAGATGCCTTAATGTTGTAAGGTTCCTCCCAACAGTTCCTTTCTTCCCACACACTTCTTGCTCCAAGGATTCTGAGACCATGGATCTGATAGCTACTCACAATCTATCTTAACAAAGCAAAGCTCAAGGCCAATCTAACCAAGCGAACCATATCAAGCCAAAAGCAACTAAATCCAAGCTCCAAAACCAACTAACTTTCTCCATGAGAGATCCTCTCATTTTATAAGATGAAGAGGATAAGGTGAGGAGGTTAGGATGATCCCACTAATTCATGAAAGTGAGTAAGATCCAAACCATTCGGAAGCCACCTCACCATAGAAGCTTCTCCTTCTAGAAGCATCGAGAAGATGCTCATTTTTCCCACATACGAAGGTCATCACGACCTAGCTATATTGCAGCCTGTGGAAACTTTGTGCCCTAGCTATAGTGAAGCCTGTGGAAATCAGGCATTTCCGCACCCTAGCTATGGTGTAGCCCGTGGAAATCCTCCAAAATAGGGTTTTTACAGAGGAAAACACAACTTCTTCTCTCAAGGAAAGTTCTTCTCCCTTCTTTCTTCAAGAATTCAGGCCACTAACCCTTTTGAAGGCAACAGATAGGTTTACATCATTAATGATCATGGGGATGATGAAAATAATGTATAACATCCATGATTTCCTAGATAACATTCCCTTTTCTTCTTCCTTCAACAATTTTATGGAAATATCTCATATTCCTATCTCATGCAACCAACCAAGTAACTCTGCTTTTCTACCTCCAGGATTATTCCTCAATATTCAAAATCCTCAATTTTTCATTCTCCAGGGATCTAATCGCTAAATCTTCCTCTCTACTCACAATCCCACTGATATTTTGTGTGTACCACTCATCAATATCTTTTTCCACTCTCATCAAATTGTCTCTCAACTGAGCCTTCTTAAGAGTCTCCCATTGCTTTACTTTAATCTTCAACAACTTAAGATTGTTCACCAAATTTGACATATAGGTATAGGATTGGTCCTTATGAAGGATTGTACAATGATCCCTTACCAAAACCTTAAACCCAGGATCCTCCAGCCAGGTTTCATTTTGTTTGAATGGATAATATGTATTCTCACCCACTGACTCAATCTGCAAGATGATGGAGCTATGGTCTGAAACCCTGGTACTATCCACCCAAGTACGACAATTACGAACAGAGTTGAATAAATTATCACTAAGCAGGTATCTATCTAGTCTCTTTGAAACACTCTCTGCCCCCACTCTTCCATTCGTCCAAGTTAGAGAAAAATGACCAGGAGCAACATTGACTAGTTCATTATCCAATAGCATAGAATCAAAAAAAAAGAGGCCAAGTGATCCAAGCAAGCAGAGGCTCCCCAAATTTCCACAGCAGAAAAAAGTAAAATTAAGGTCACCCGCAAAAATAAGGTTTTCCAATCCCAAGATCCCCACCTCCTGAACTTCCTCCCAAAAATATTTTTTGTTAACATAGGGCCCATAACAGTTTATAATGTTCAAATGCCTATTCAAATCCAAATAATAACCATCCAAAATAATTCCAGCCGCAATTAAAAAAGGTTTAAAATAAACTTTTGATGGATTCCAAGCAGTAAGCAAGCCACCAAACTGGCCTAAAGCATCCATAAAAAAAATATTCCATCCTTCCAAGAGTTTAGTAAAATCCTCTTGCACTTTCGAACCCTCTACCATAGTATCCTAGATTAGGATAACATCAAGAGTGATCTTTTCAACCAATATTTTGAGGAGATGGAACTTGGGGGTCCCCCCTAGCCCCCTAACATTCAAGGACAACAAAATCATTGGGGAGTCTTGGCAAGGGATTTCTTCTATCTAATCTCCCTAGGACCATTAACGAAGGACTTCAAGGATAAAGGAGAGACAATGGAGTTCCCCTTCTTAGAGCTCATGGTTCTAATAGGGGACTTATCCTTACTCAGTCCCCTAAGTACAGACCCATTCTTCACTCCTAAATGAGTCAAAGAGTGGATGTAAGATTCAACTCCTTTCATGACCAGGGGAGTGGAAGTGTCCAATTCCCCCTTTTCCACCTGTCCTAGGGATCGATTATCAATGAAAATAGGCATAGGGGATCTGTATAGTATCTCCTGAAAAGAGGGGGCCTAGGGATTTGAGAGACTAGAATCATGATTGACACTAATATCCCCCCCATGGCTGATTAAATCTTGACGCTTCAGGGATCGAGAAGAGGTAAATAGTGGAGCATCCACTGACTAAGTTATATATTTTAGATTCTGATAGGCCAAGAGGATCTCATCTAGCTCACTAGAGAGCATTTGTGCATCCCCCCCAATGGGTTCTTCCCTAAGATGACAGTTGTCAGATTTTCAAAGTTATACCAAGAGTTTGATTCATCGACATTACCTCCAGAAGACAGAACAAGTGACTCCCTTCGCCATCCCTCCCGAGTCTGAGAAGAAGGCATATCCAGTGGCTTCCCCATTTCACCATCCCCAAATAAGTACTTAGATGAATCTTGAGCCCATACCTCTAGTAATAACTTCTCTTAATCATTCAATGAGAGATAAAGAGAGGGAGAAATTAGTTCCAACTTAACAATGATTTCAAATGTCTTCATGATGCTTATTTACCTATGATGTTTCATTGAAATTTGTTTCAACTATTATTTGATTCTGAAGTGTTTGATGATACTATGTGGTTGAAAGGTCTGATGTTCTATTGCATGTCCTAGATGAGGTTGTGGCTAATTATTTTTTGATTGACTAATTCAAATTCTGCATCCTCTTGCTGACATGTTATTCTTCATAAATTCATACTTATTCTCTCGCATATGGATTCTACTCTTCTACTTTGAATTGTCTTATGTAGTCTTAGGACACTCATCTATAGTCACCATATTATTGTTAAATAAACCTAACACTCTCTTATAAGTTGGTTTAAAGGCATGGAATATATTGTTTATTGTATTGGATAGTCTTATTTTGATTGCATGGATGATCTCATTATTTTGTTTTGCAGGAGCAGGTTTGCAGAGCCACTTTGATCACATTACCACTCCAACCTTGAGAGGCTCGTGGGGGAATCTGTTTATCCTTTTCTAGAACCTTGACTTTCATCCCTACTGAGCCTCCTCTTTTTCTATTTCCCTAAGGTATTGAGCTTCCAAGGCCATAGGATCCACCTTTCCTACAGACCCATCCCCAAGCCCCTTTGGATTGATCTCTACTAAATTCTTCTTTTTTCCTTCCCTCTCTCCCGAAACCTAGGCCCAAGGCATATTGGGTTTTATCCTTCTTTTCCCTTATTATTTCCTCTAACCAAATATCATAGTTGGATTATTCCTATCGAGAGTTTTCCAATGACTGTAATAAAACTTAAATCCAAGTCTTGGATCAAACGTTATGGCTTCCCAAATTTTCCTAAGCCAAAAATCACCTTTTCCACCTCACTTCCATGCGGTTCACTCTTGCTTGTTCCATCTGACTTGGTAATAATGCGTGGTGATGATGTGGAATACACCACCTTCCTTGATCATCATTGGGATTTGTCCTGACTCTTCTTCCCAACCTTCCAATCACATACTCTGACAACGATGTCAGAGCTTCATCATCCCTGGATTTCACACTCTTCATTGGAAGAGTTCTTATCTGATAGCTTCAAGGCTATATTACCCATAGAAAAGAGTATATCAATGAATCTTTGTTGGAAATATTTCCTTAATAGTCTTGGATCAAATCTTTGTGCCCAATATTTTGCACCACAACACGGTTCACCGAAAATTTAGTAGACAATTCATAGGTTCAACTGGATGAAAAATCCCTTTTACCTCCACGCGACTAAACACTAGAACCATAACTTATTTCTTTATGAAATTTGGCAAGCTTAAACCTCGATCAAGTTATCAGAGAGAAAATCTCCCTAACTGTTTATTTTTTCCCTAAATAGACGGTTGGATCTTTCTCGTGCAACAATATTCGAGCTACATTTCATATGGTTGGATTTAAGGCTCTGAACGGTCTCTTTCAGACTCTGAATAGTTGTTAATCGCGATTGTTTATCGTCACTAAAAGGACGGTCCAAATCCAACGCATGTAAAAAATAGCTATGAGGGAATATCCCTCGACACCTCTTGTTGATATCTTGAAACTTCACAAATTTGGATTCTGAATGATTAGATATGACTAAACATCATCACTTTTTTAGAGCTTTAACCTTCAGCATGTTAATCGAAGAAGTAATATTCTTCGATCCCTTTTCCCTGACACATTAGAGTAGACTACGAAATAGCTCCCTCGATGAATGGTTGGGATTTCATTTCACTCACTACTCGATTGAAGACCTTCATTCATTCTCGGATTTGATTCCCTTATGGTTATAGTACCCACAGTAAAAAAAATTATTTATGTTTCTCAGTTAGTGAATGTTCCTTCGCTGCCTCAGATTGAATCCTTGTCTTCTTCTTTCACATAGCAATGTTGTTCGCAGCTGAATTATTTGGTGAATTACGTAGACTCTTTTGAAACTAATCCACTTTTCCTTCCAAGCAACCAACATCGGAACTACGAGGTTATTACTTTGCAAAGTTTGGCAAGATTAAACCTCAAGCAGATTTCCAAAGAAAAACTCTCCCAATCCATCGATCCTTTCCCTAAGTGAATGGTCATATATTTTTCGTACAACAATATTCAGGTTACAACTTGGATGGTTGGAGTTAACACTTTGAATGGTCTCCTTCAAAATCTGAATGAATTTTAATCATGACCATTGATCATCACTGAAAGGACAACCTAGATATTTAACATGCAAAGAAGAGCTATGAGGGAATATTCCTCGATACCTTGAAACTTCACAAATTTTCTGGATGACAAATAATTAGCCCCCACTGTAACACATCATCACTTTTTTCGACATTTAACCTTCAACACATGAATTGAAGGAATATTCTTTGATAGCATTAGAGAGGACTACAAAATAGCTTCCTTGATGGATGATGTATATTTCTTGAGATCTGTTGAATGACTAGATCTCGCTTTCGAAGTTAATACGTCAGGATGGTAATTGAACGTGAGATAGGAAGACCCCAATGAAAAATTCTAAATGCACACTCTACCATTTTCGAGGTCCGATGGAAAATTTACCAGAACCGTTGGTCTGGTGGGTGTTTTCTTTTGCAGGTTCAAGAATTAAGGGTCTAAATTAACCCACGAGCCTGGTCAATGGTTGTTGAGTGAGAAAGTTTAAACAACCATAAATTTTTCTATAGGTGTCGAAATGAGGCTTGTGATACCTCATTGGAAAGGTATCAAATAGAGGAACACAATGGTGTAGGTATCTAGGCCAGAAGGTGGACAAAAGATGATAGAAAATATAGAAAATAGACACCCATGGATTTGAGGGGGAAGTTGGTCATACCAACTTCAGGAAGCCATATTTGGCTCTATGAGCAACAAAATCAAGCACAGGAGAGCTCAATGGAAAAATATAAGAGTGAAGAACAGAATGAGATAGGAATTTCTAGCAGATTGAAAGAAAAAATGGCCCTAAAATGAAAAACACGGGTAGAAGCCAAATTTGGATGAAAAACTGGGTATGTTGACTTCAAATCATCATATCCTAAATTTCAAGCAACAAAATCGAGCAAAAATATATATAAATGGAAATATAAGATAGATAAGAATAATCCACAATGATTACATTTCATAGCGCGAAGGTAGAAATGCCCAGGAACTTCTAAAAAAATAAAATATAACACAAATGGATAGAAGCAATGAGTGTTTTTTAGATAGATATCATTTATAAACTATCAGAGAACAAACATAATGATCTGTCAGTCCATTAGGTTTCTCTATGTAACACTTATATGTGTCCATTTTTTAAATGAGAGAAAAGAAATGGAAGGAAAATGAAATGAACAGAGATGAGAAATGAAGAGTCTCTCTCTTGTCTTATAAAAGAGAACTCATGGAATAGTTGGAGAACGTTTTTCCCTTTATAACAAAATATGGTACTATTATCTCTAAGTAATAAAGAGAAAGAGGCATTTTGGAGTCATGATGACGTTTTTCCCTTCGTAACAAAAGATGGTACTATTGTCTATGAGTAATAAAGAGCATGAGGCATTTTTAAGTCACGACGATTAGCAAATGCTTGTGGGACTATTTTTGCAAGATACCAGATATAATAAATATGCAGAACATAAATAAAATGCTAGAAATGGCAGAATAACAGTAATTTATCCAGTATAATCTCCACAATAACACATAAATGATATAAGAACAACAACAAAAATAACACTTTGATTCAGAAAGCAATGTTCACAGGCCTCTTCGAGGGGGCAACCTCCAATCAAGCAGCACTCTATTACAATAATCTCCAAGCTAGGGTTTTCATACCCTCAACCCTTATTTATACTAAATGTGTCTATCAAGAGAAGCATCTAGAGGAAGATCCTTCTAGAAGTAGAAGCTTCTATTAGGTATTCTTACATCCGCCTTATTCTATTTTATTGAAATGCCTTATTAATATTGAATTTTATTACATTCAAATATATTGATCTACCTATGTGCAGGTTAGGACCCTAACATGTCCACCCCTTTATAAACAACCTTGTCCTCAAGGCTTGAGATGTGGAAACTACTACAGAATGGTATCTGGTTCCCAAGTGGCGTCTGCTGGAGTCGTATCTTTCCATTGGACTAGCACTTCCTTGATGGTTCTCTGATGCATGCGACACTCACGCTAGTCCAAAACTACTTCTGGCTGTAGCCAAATGGATCCTTCTTCAGCTAACTTGGCAAGGTTGGTTTGAATGTGGAACCTAGTTCCAATCACCTTCTTTAAGAATGAAACATGAAAAACTGGATGTAGCTTCAACTGACTGGGCAGAGCTAATTGATATGAGACTTGTCCCACACACTTGAAAACTATATAAGGACCATAAAATTTGGGTGCTAGCTTCTGACAATGCTTGGCCTTGAGGGAATTTCGCTTGTATGGTTGCAGTTGCAGAAACACCTGATCCCCTTGTAAAAATTGACGTTCAGAGCGACCTTGATCTGCTTGTTGCTTCATGCGATTCTATGCCATGACCAAGTTCTCTTTAAGGGTACGAAGAATATCCTCTTGAACTATAAGTGTTTGTTCAACCGCCTGGACCTTCAAGGTACCTAGTAAGTATGAGACAACTGAAGGTGGATTTTGTCCATATATCGCTTCAAAAGAATTCATGCAAGTAGCTATACGGTAGGAAGTGTTGTACCACCATTCGGCTAGGGGTAGCCATTGAGCCCATTGATGTTTATTTTCAGATGCAAAACACCTCATATATGTTTCCAAACACTTGTTGACAACTTTCGTTTGACCATCAGTCCGGAGATGATAAGTTGTGCTGAGATGCAATTGGGTGCCCTGTAGCTTAAACAGTTCTTGCCAAAAATTGCTTGTGAAATTTGGGTCATGATCAGAAACAATAGAGTGTGGCATGCCATGAATCTTGAAGACCTGGTCCATGAAAAGTTGAGCCACCATGGATGCAGTAAATGGGTGTTGAAGAGTGCAGAAATGAGAATACTTGGAAAGGTGATCCACAACCACCATTATGAATGATTTATTCCCTAATTTGGGTAAGCTGGTAATAAATTCCATAGAGATATCCTTCCAAATAGCAGGTGGAATCGGAAGCGGTTGTAGTGTTCCCAGAGATTTGACTAGTTCTCCCTTGTTGCATTGACACACCTCACATTCAGCAACAAAATTACAGATGTCCTGTTTCATACCATCCCAGAAAAAAGAACGTTTGACCCTATCATATGTTTTGGTGAACCTTGAGTACCCTGTTGTGGGTGTAGCATGAAGCTCACAAAGTACCGTGGATTTAAGCTTTGATTGTTTACTTAAATACAAACGGCCTTTGTATCGAAGCTCATCTTGGAGCCAAGAGTACCCTGGGGGAGCCGGAGCCTTGGTTTGCAATTGTTGGATCATATGCGAACTTTTGGGATCTTGAAGCCATTCTTGGCGAACATCTTGGAGCTAATCGGGTACAATGAAGGAAAGAGAAAAAAGGGGCCCTTCTTCTTCATATTTTTGGGACAGTGCATCTACCACTACATTGTCTTTTCCCTTCTTGTAAATGATCTCATAATCATAACCAAAGAGCTTAGTCACCCATTTTTGTTGCTCCTGGGAGGAAATGTGTTGTTCCAGAAAGTACTTGAGGCTTTGATGGTCGGTCTTAATTTGGAAGCGTTGCCCTAAGAGATAAGGGTGCCATAGATCAACGACATGAAAAATAGCCAACATTTCCTTTTCATAAATGGGTTTGCCCATATTCCTTTCAGACAGTTGCTTGCTGGTGAAGGCCAAAGGTTGACCCTCTTGCATAAGGACATCATTGATTCCTTTCCCTGAGGCATCACATTCCAACACAAAGGTCTTTGTGAAATCAGGAAGGGTCAAAACCGAAGTGGTGCACATGGTCGTCTTCAAGATTTGAAAAGCTTGAGCAGTGGCTGGATTCCAAGTGAAAGAGTTCTTTTTGAGGAGAGCAGTGAGAGGTTCGGATCCACCCTAATTCCATCCTTGCCAACCAGATGACCCAAGTATTCTACTTCTGAGGCACCAAAAGCACATTTAGACTATTTCAAGAAAAGTTATTGCTGGGAGAGGAGATGGAGAACTTGATCCACATGAGTAAGATGGTCTATCCAGGTTTTTTAATACATGAGGATATCATCAAAGAAAACTAGGACAAAATGATGGAGAAAGGGATGGAAGACATGATTCATGAGGCTTTGGAAGGTGGAGGGGTCATTACACAAGCCAAAGGGCATGACCAAAAACTCATAGTGGCCCTCATGAGTGCAAAAGGATGTCTTGGGAATGTCTGCCTCTTTCATACGTATCTAGTGATAGCCCGAGCAAAGATCAAGTTTAGTAAAGAATTGGGCGCCACTCAATTCATCCAGGAGTTCATCAATGACAGGAATGGGAAATTTGTCTTTAATGGTCAGTTTGTTGAGGGCACGGAAGTTAGGACACATTCTCCAAGAACCTTCTTTCTTCAGGACCATGACTACAGGAGAAG